>CM076578.1:258057931-258335426 GCA_034641835.2 Pinus albicaulis
CAAAATATGACAATGATGGAGGATCAAAGTCAGACCAAAAGTATAGATCTAGAGTGATCTTTAGGCAAAAAAAGGTAGTGAATGAATGGAAAAACCCTTCTATTTATAACAAAATATTGAGTTAGTCTAGATATTGGTGCATAATTAAAATATTATTAACCAAATCTAGATCCAAATTTTATCGAATATTTTATTATATTTGTTGGAGGGAAAAAGAACTTGAATTTGGTCAAATCCCTTTATTTGTAAATAATAAATAAATAAATGATTTATTTATTATTTTAAGGATGTGTTTGAGTAATAATTAAATAAATAATGATTTATTCAATTATTTATAAATGATTTAGTCAAATTTAACAAGGAATATTATTTAAATAAGGTTTAAATAATTATTCCTAGAAAATAATAAGATAAATAATGATTTATCTCATTAATTTTCCTCTTTTGGGTTAAATATGACTAGGAATATTAATTAAACTGTTGTTTAACTAATTATTCCTTGAGGAAAACCAAACAAATATGGATTTATTCGTTATTTCCTCATGGGGTTTCCTGTTTAGACCATAAACAAATTAATAAATTATGGATTACTAAGTTATTTTTCATAGTGAAAGTAATTTTACTTAGGGTAAAATTGGTCTTACATGGTGTACTTTAGTCCATCTAATAGTAACAGGTTAGGTGACAAAAAAATGGTGTAACAGATTGCCCCCCAACGTGCGAGCATTAGGAGCTAATCGTATGACCAAAGTACGTTGTAAAAACTCAATCACTAGACACCGAAGGGGAAGTGAGAGAGAGAGAAATATAAGGTAGAATAAAGTGCTAGTGGACAAGACCTTGAGGAGGCAAGACTTACAGGTGTGACAAGTCTCTTTTATGAGTGAGTACATGTGCTGCAGGCGACAGGGGAGGCATACCTATGCCCGCTGAGACAAGGTACAAATAATAATGCGTCCAGTAAACAAGGGACTGAACTATATAGTACATGCTGGCATAAACATGAGCCACAGGAAAACATGATAATAGATCCCAAATACATACTGTTCCTGGGATAATAGCCAGGAGTTATACAATAATTTCTAAGAACATGAGATATAAGTTCAACCAAAGAGGCCCTGTAAATAGGAGAGGGCTCTGTAAATATGAATGATACATGCAAACTAAAAGGCGATGCACGTGGCTAAGGATGGAACCATCAAATATGTGGAGCTGCATCAAAGGTTGTAATGAAGAGGTCATCCAGGCAATTGGGGGGCTACATGAAGGGCCACCCCCTCATGAGGTTTTAAACATCTCACATGCACCCAGGAATCACTGACACAATCTGTTGTATGACTGAACCATCAAGTATATGGATGTCAATCATGCCATAAGGAGCTGGAACTAATAAATCAAGTCAAAGGGAAATAAGGAGTCCCTTTTCCTAACCTGAGGCACCGAACAAGAGTGGAAGCTAGAACAAAGGTACGCCACCCTCTAGACATGTCTTCTGGAATGAATGAACTGATGTCGACAGAAGGAGGTCCACCATAGGTGAAGCAATAAGAGATCCTCAACTAAGGCATGAGAGAAAATAGTAGAGCGACTAATAGACTGACACTAGGGATGATGGTGGAATGGGGGGTACTGAGTAGCGGGCTGACGAATTCCCTTGTTAGAGCATGAAGGGCATGGATGACCTGGCAGCAACTGACACAATATCAAGGGGGACAAGGGAAAGTAAGACTGAAGGCCATAATGTGCGACACAAGAGAGGAACCAAGCAATGAAGGATGGAGGACTATAGTGGGATGCGAAAGGGACTCGGGATAGACTCCATGGATGCGATGATGACTCAACTTGGATGCTCTAAAAAAGAGTGAATCGATGATGCTTCCACACAAAAAAGGTCCAATGGGGACCATGAATAAATGAGTACAAGATGGTTACACATGACAAAATTAAACATGAGCATGGACAATTATGGAGGCAAATTGGTGCCCCAATTACAAGTGTTGGAAGTGAAGAAATTCGATTTTGAGGCATGGTGAAGTGACCCTTCTTGGAAAAAATGTGTCCTGGTGAAGTATCAAATCACAAATAAACTAATAGATACCCATTTGAGAGCTTGGTGAGTGCTTTCCAACGGTATAGACGGTTTTTCAAAATGAGTTATGGCTTGGCCGCAATAGGCGAAAGAATAATCTGGGGTTTCTCTTTTAATGAGGCATTTTCCCTCTAAATTCACTCATTTGCAAGTGTAGTTGTGGTGAATGTAGAGAGGAGAGAAGGCCCGAAATCTTGCGGCGATCATAGCAGACAAACTGACCATTGGAATCAAGATCCATTAGTTGCAGGCAAGAGGCTTAATCCTACCCTTTCAATTAAGGGGATAAAAATTTCAGTTTAGGCACCTAGAGCTCATGAACAGCACAGGTCGCACTTTTTGGGGTCTGTTCTATGACCTGGGTAGCAGGTACTAGGAAGAAAACTGTGACCTGTCCCAGGAAATGACCTGAAAAGTGCGACATGTCAGACAAAGGGGGTTTCAATGCTGTGTTTAGTTGAGAGCTAGAATTTTTATGGTTGAGGGGTGTAGGAGCCCCCAAGCATGTTTTTTTTTTAATAAGACTAATTCTATTAAGAAAAGACATATGGTACAATCAGAGTTTGCAGAGAAGCGAAGCTAAAGAGCAAGGGAGCCGGAAATGATATAGTATCAACCTCTGTCCCATAGAGCATCCATGGCATAAGCAAAATGATAACAAGGAGAACAGAAAATAGAGAGCTAGACTAAGGAGTCTACCCAGCATGGGTAGAGTCTCCCAATCGACATTTTTTCCCTTTCTTCTTGTTGACTTTGACCCAACCATTATGATCTGGCTGGACAGGAACCACTTGCAAACTTTTCTGTGCTAAAGGAGGAATTTCCTTGTCTGAATCGGAAGAAGAAGACTCGTGAGATTGTTTCTACGAGATCAGAGGTGCAGAAGGATCCTTGGGGCGGGCTGAGGGCGAGTCCTTCAGGTGCTCCAAATTCTCCTCTTCCACTTCAATATCCTCCTCATCAGAGCTAGAGGACTCTATGTCATCCATAGGGGGTCTATCACAAGGTTTCCAGCTCTTGGATTTGGATTTGCGATAGATGTTCTTCTTTTTGTCGAGGAATGTTGCACATGTATTCTGAAGATGCCCTGTCTGGTGGCAATGGCGACACTTGAAGGCTGTGTTCTCATAGTCCAAGGTTTGCATCCAATGGAAGTCCCCAATTTTAAGGATGATCTGATCATGCAACCCTTTGCTAATGTCTATTTCTGCGCATATTCTACCAAAGGTATATATTCCTTTCTCCTCCCTTGAGGTATCCGTTGCCAAGAAGCGGCCTAAGGTGTCCCTGATTCCTTGAAAGACAGCGAAATTCCATAGATGCATAGGGAGATTTGGAAGCCTGACCCAAATAGGAAGCTTGGTGATGATAGCGGTAGAGGGGTCGAAGTCTGGGAATCAGGGGGTGAGGAAAAGTCCAGCTGATCCCCAGAACCATGGGTCTCCCGTTAAGGCTTTATGGTAATCTTCATTAAAGGCAAAGGCTACAATAAAGAATCTTTTCAAGCATAAGAAGACCTTGTTGTTGTTGGTCCAGTTGGAGTGGATCCACTGGTATAGATCGGAAGTACGGGGCCATAGTCCATTAAATCTGCATATGATGGCTATCTCTGCAAACATCTGGTAATGATCATCCAGAGATGGATGAGTGATTTCAATGGCGGGGGTTTCCTCCAATTTGTCCACCAAGAAAGTTTTGGGAGCCTCAGCTGGTTAGGCAGTCTTCTTGGTAGGTTGTGCATGAACCGCATCTTTATAGGAAAAAACTTTGGAGGTAGAGGATTGCCCGACGGAACCTCCCCTTAGCCGAAGTGATAAGACCACCGTGGCATTTATTTCAATATTGTAAAAAGAAAGAGGAAGATTATTATCAAGCTGCTTACCTGCAAAGAGGAGCCGTAAAAGGGAGGAAGGGATCCCCAGCCTCTGTTCGAGGATCTTTGAGAAATGGCGCACTGTAAAAGAGGGCTGGACCCCAAGGAGCAAGGTTTTTCCTGTCAAAAGAATTATTTGAATATGAAAATTCGTTTGATGGAGACGAGAAGGATCTCGGCTGCCAGAGTTAAAAAATGAAGTTGATTCACTGAATTCGTAGGGCTTCAAAGCTAGCTCCAGATCCTGACGATACAACTTCTGCATGTGGAAGCACAGTGCAGAGGAAGCAGAGGGAATGAATCTGCGGGCAAAGGTGCAGAGAACAAAGAGTCGGCGACCAAATAAAGTGAAGGCCAGATTGCACCATCGAGCCACCGTGCAGTTAAACGTCTATAGAGCTCTGGCAGTTGTGACTGTCGCTTGTTGTAAAGCACCACAGATTGCGTTGAGCTCTGTTACTGAAAAAAAGAAAGCAATGGGGCTTGAGAAACCGTCTAGAAGCAGATCTCGTGTATCTAGAGGATGTTGTTGCTGGAACAATGGAACCAAGGTTCCAAAGCCAGCAGAGTTGGACAGGAGCGGCTGTGAAGAAGCGGTGGCCCAGAGACTATATGCAAAAACCCTAGGATCCATTGCGCCAACTTCTACACCAGCACTCTGACCCCAAGCATGTTATGGTCATGCCAAAATATATTTAGAAAAGGGGAATCTAAACACATTTTTATGATGTGGTGCATCATTTGTTTTCATTATTTTTATGTAGTTCGAGAAAGGGAATGGAGGATTACCAATCTCTTTTGGTACTGTATATATGAAGAAAATATACTAAGTTTCTGGGTTGGCACACATGGTGTCACTATCCCAAAGAGTGGATTTGTAGATAATGAATTGGTGCTCTCCTAGAAATCCCACAAGTTGGTCAATAACAATGTATAGGGGACTCAATTGCTGATGTAAGAGGAATGAATGATGAGGGGGGTCATCCCTAGAGTGATCTAAAGTGAAATGGGACTCTAAAGGTTCTTCTAAATAGGGAAGAATGATGGTACTAGAGTCGACACAACCAGATGCACTAGGAGAGTTGCGGAGAATTGCTTCTCCTAGCCTCTCAAATATGGGTGCCCCCTTACCCAAACATTGGGTGTCAATTTAATGGTCATAAGGTGTATGTGGTTCGACTGTATGGGTTCGATGTAAGGGGGGATAGATAAAGTTAGGGGTGGTGACTGCTTCCATAATTTCATCATCATAATAGAAGATGGGAAGACTGGTGGAAGAAAAACCACCTGACGTGGTGAATCTACCTGACTCATCATCATGAGAAGTGAGGTTCACATGCACATCATCATGGAGGGTGACAGAAGAACAAGTAGATGAAGGATCCACCGATTTTGAGCTCAAGGTGATCGCTAAAGGGAGGTCAAATGAAATAGAAGGGGAAGTCTCGGAGGGAGCTTCCACCGTGGATCTCATGAATGATGATAGGTATAGGATGGTGGCCGAATACTCCATCATCTCGATATCGGGAGGAGGAATTTCAATGGGAGCAGAGGTATCCTCAGGTTGGCTCGAAGCATACTGTGCGAGGACAGGAGAGGCGGACTAGTTCTGTTCAATCTCGTACTCCCAAAATACCTCCAAAGAGGTGCGGTAATGCGTGAGGCGGGGACAACAGTGGGTATAATGGCTATGGAGATCACACAAAGCACAGGGTTGGGTGGTGCGAATAGTCTTGCGGTTCTTGGATGTAGTCGGGGAAGGTACAGAGGTTTCCAGGACCATAGACTCAGGGAACGCAACTTTAACCATGGGCTTGATGTGAGGTAATTCAGGACAATGATGGGTAGCATGAATGACAACATCACACAAAGCACACGGGGGGGTTTTCTTTGGAGGTAGAGGAGGAGCAAGGTTCGTCGAGGGAGACTTATCTTTAGGTGCCTTCTTACGAGATTTTCCACCTTTACTTGAAGATGTCGCATTAGGAGGAGGTTTATGTTGAGGTGGCTGAGGCACGGTAGCAGCGGGAGGGGTCATGGGGACCAGTTGAACTGGGGTCAAAGCAAGATAAGGTTTGGGTTGACTAAGTCGGGTAGCGGCTAGGGGATCAATGTACCATACCGAGATCCCCAGGTTCAAGTTAGGAATGGATAAGGTGGCCATAACAGTATCTGACCAGAGGGGTAATGGCCAGGCGGGACAACTCTGAGGTGGTTGAGGGAAGGAGGAACTATGCTAGGAGGGTAGAGAGGCTCATGGATACCAGCTGCAAATGAGGGGCCTTGAGGAAGGGGTCCTGAAGGCTGGGTCAAAGTGCTAGGAGCAAGTTGCGGAGGGTGGGGCTTCTGACTATTCGAAGTGGGCCACTTGAGGGAAGCTTGAGACGATTGAATCATGCAAAAATTCAATGAACTGGGATCAGAGACAGGAGGAGGAAGACCAGAGAATGAACCAAGTAGAGAGGAGTCTTTGTAGACTTTAGGTGAGACACTGGTGAAAGGTTCGACAGTTTGCTTATTGGCCACTGAAGAGATGATGGACTTAGGGGAGGTTTGAGACTTTGGTTCATAGTATGTTAATTGGTCAATGGTGACTATCTTTCCGTTATGAGTAAAAGACATCTTGCGGTGAACCACAGATGGGACAACAGACATCACATAAGTGTAGCTACAACCCAATATAATGTTGTAATCTAAGTGGGAATAAATGACTTCTACATCAACGTAAACAATCTTGCCCACAAGAGTAATAGGACAATTGCATAACATGTTAATGGGCTAGGAAGAGTGGTCATCCCACACTCGGAGGGTGATAGTGGAAGGGGAGAACTCAGGAGATCCGAGTTGCTTCCAAACCGAATCCAAAATCACACAAGTGGATTCCCCCTCATCAATGATACAATGGGAGACGTTGGCATTCCGTATCTTGAAGGGGATTTGGAAGGCGACAGAAGCAGGAAGGGGAGGATGTTCTGACCGGTCAACATCAAAGACAATCAGTCGATCATCTAAAGGATATACATTGCCCATGGCAGTTAGTAGAGTTTTTCATTTCAAAAGGCATGACTAGAGGAGTTACAGCGTTGAGATGGCAGCAAGAGATTGCGCCAAATAATCTACTATACTATACGAATGAGCAACTTTTACAGAAGCATCATTTCAACGTAACAGTCCTTTGAGGATCTTGGTATGAACCTCTGCCTTAGGCTGAGGGATCTGTAAAGGAGCATTGGTTGTTGAAAGAGGCTCTGTAGAACCTAAAGAAGGGGGTTCGGGGGTAGACGTAGTGGGAGGCTTGGTGTACTGACGAGAATGAGTCTAAAGTTTGAGGTCAATGGTAATGGGTTGGTCATATTTCACCATGAGAACATGGTAATCGGAGGTACCAGATGGAGAAGGTTGAGTGGTCACCTAGTCTTCAGGTGTTTGGGTAGTCATGAATCCTTCCTGAGGGAAAGGATTGGTCAACACAACTGGCCAGATAGGTGTAGCATTGGGAGGAACCGAAGGGGAGGCTTGTTTTCCTCACGATGTAGCTTGAGTCTCCCACATATTATGCATCTGCAGTAAAAGAGGACAATCGTGGGTGTAATTACCATAGACACCACAACAAGAACAAGGCTTATTCGTGTGAATAGGCCTGTCCTGGTTGGGCTGACTACCCTGTTGCTGGTTAGCAGTGTTAGGTGCATTTATTTGGGGATTAGGTCCTATATTACCGGGGGCAGATTGATTTTAGGTGCCTTTCCTCTTCTTTTTTGAAGTAGGAGGATTTGTCGTAGCCTGTTGTACATATACCTTCCCCTGCGGGGTGGAAGTTGCTATTGCGGGGGTTGAGAAGGAAAGGGAGGTGGGGGTGCTAATGATGGAGGATCTGGAGCACCAAGCTGTGAATAAAAATAATAAGGAGGTTGGGAAACATTCTGGTAAACAGATTGGGTAAAGAGAGGAGGCATGTCATATCCTGGATACATGCTATCGGGAGGGGGAAAAGTGCTGGAGGAGCTGGCCCCTCCCTAAGGGAAACCATAACCCATGGGAGGATGACGGTACGAATGAGAAAGGGCTCCAACGATACCATCGGCGGCACGGGATTCCCCCAGTGTGTTGGAACCACTAGGTCTATGGAGATCAAGTAAGATGGTATAAACATAACCAGATTGTGTGTAGATCAGGTTGTATTTTAACGCAATCTAGAGAGTAGCTTCTTCGGTCTGAGGGAAATGAGATGCGACATCTTTGAAAATAGCAGGAAAAAAGGATCTAAGAAACCATTCCATGTAGACACAGTCTTTGAAGGTAGGGGCTCGACATAGGCTCTTTCTTCTCTACCATTCCTGGACATGATCAGATAGGCGGGTCACAGAAGATTAACAGAAAGAGGTCAAAAGTTCAATACCAGTGCCATAATGAAGGGAAAGCTAGAAGTAAGATAGAAAAGCCCAGGCAAGAGTCGCAAAATTAGTATGAGAGGAGGAGGCCTACTCAACATACCACATAGAAGCTTCGCAAGTAAGCGTACGTTAGAACAATCGAAGATGGACAGAGTCACTGGTAATGGAGTTAGACGAACACCACATGTGGAAAGATCCAACATGTTTTGTAGGATCTTCTCCAGCAAGACCTTCAAACTTGGGGATGTCAAAAGGGAGCTTGGTTGGCATAGCATACCAACCAGCATAATGGCATATGGGGTCATTAATCAACTACTTAAAATTGGTAGGATTGAGGCCTGCCATATAGGGGAGCAAGGGAGTAGCGGGGATAGTTCCTGTTGCAGTCCCACTAGTAGTATTCCTAGCATTAGGGCCAGGGCTACCACCAGCGTTAGGTCTTGAACCAGACATGGTGAAGGTGACAGGGGGAGAATCAGGGATGGAACTAGAAGAGGAACCCAATGAACCAAAAGCAGATTCAGAGTGGGGACTTGGTTGAGGACTAACTCGAATCCTATGTGGAGGAGTAAGTCTTCCTAACGAAAATTGAGGATGAAGGCCAAGAAGTCTTCGAGATAAATGCCTTGGGGGCGCAATGGTGAAAGAACAAACACGGATAAAAAAATGAAGATAGATCAACAAGGGCAAGGAGGTGTAGGATCAAATGATTACAATGTCGAAACAAGGGCAGAGAGGTGTTGCATCAATTGATTACAATGTTATAGTCTTTTCTTGGCGGTGTTAACTAGGCGCTTCTTCACTTAGGGTGTGTGTGTTAAGTGTGTTAATTTTAATTTTTAAACCCATATGTTTGTAGAGAAAAAAAATGTGTTGTATAACTGTAAATAAATCTGCAGATAATAGTAAATAAAACTGAATATAACAGAAAATAAATAGCTAATTATGCATTAATCTAAACTCAAGGAGGCGGGCCTCTCAACAAGTAGTCTATGGGTGGGAAAAAAATCTAGTCAAAACACACCAAAATAGCCAATGGATCTAAAGTCAGGAGGGAAAATGATCTAAAGGTCAGATCTGCTGGAAATAGGTGCAGAGAATAGAAAAAAACCAGAGGGAAAAGTGTTGCAAATGAGGTGGCGAAAGGCTACAACCTGAAGAGAAACAAAGGGGACCCTAGAGGAAGACCAAAAAAAGATGAAAAGAGGTGTTTTGGATGGATGAATAACCAATCTAAAATGGATCTGAATGTACATGATCAGATCTGAAAAATGGTTGAACACACTGAAAATTTCAGACGACCAGCTTCAGTTATACCCCTCCTAGAAAGGTGGAAGGGTACTGAGGCCCTATGGGGCTAGGTTCCCCACTCCAATGAGTAAAACAGAGAAAGTACAAGTCCAAAATGGGTAGAGACGGAGGTCAGACAACCCTGAATAGAGGCCCAGACAAACCCAGAAAAATCTCAGAAAAAATCCAGCAAAAACTACAGGTCGCAGTTTATGACCTGATTTCTATAGAGGTCACAGGTTTGGAGTAGTTTGTTGCGCCCTGAAGGTCCAGGTCACATGTTTACGCCCAAAAAGTGTGACTTTTATTTTCAGCACTCTCGGGAGTAGGTGTTAGAAAAAAATTCCGTCTCAGTTGCGGCTGATGCCTGTCACCTGCGCAATAGGTTCAGAAACAGACAGAAGTTATAATTTTTACTATTTTAGGGTTTTATAGGTTAAAAACAACATCAAGAAAAGAAAAACAAGAACCTGAAGAAAAATCTTAGGGTTTGAAGCAGTTGGTCATGCAGGGATCTGAAAAACGACAGAGATCGTAATCTTAAACCCTTGTGGAGTCACCATTTGTTAGGATGAATTCTAATCGCAAGCGTACGAAAAAAGCTCACTTTAGATGTGCATAGCAAACAACCCTAACATCAAATATGGCTACCAATTTCTTTAGATATGCAGTTATTTGACCAAGATAAATGCTACAAAATCCATATCTATGTAGTAAAAGACATTAAGCAGTAAATAAAAGAAAGAGTTGCTCCATGCATCCAATAGACAAGACAAGAATATTTTTAAAGAATTTTTGTATTTATGACACCTAGGAAGGGAACATAGAAATTTGTTACTAGTCCCCCTCAATGGGATGTGTTCTTGTATGTTCTCAGCACTTCATATCTAAGATCTCTCTCTCTTGATGGTGTAGAAAACCCAGACAAAAAAATGGAACTCAAAGGGAGCTCACAAGAAAAAATGGTAGCAAAATATGACAATGATGGAGGATCAAAGTCAGACCAAAAGTATAGATCAAAAGGTGATAAAAAAGAGGTAGTGAATGAATGGAAAAGCCTTCTATTTATAACAAAATATTGAGTTAGTCTAGATATTGGTGCATAATTAAAATATTATTAACCAAATCTAGATCCAACTTACTTGGAATATTTTATTATTTTTGGTGGAGGGAAAAGGAATTTAGAATTGGTTAAATCCCTTTATTTATAAATAATAAATAAATAAATGATTTATTTATTATTTTAAGGATGTGGTTGAGTAATGATTAAATAAATAATTATTTGTTCAATTATTTATAAATTATTTAGTCAAATTTAACAAGGAATGTTATTTAAATAAGGTTTAAATAATTATTCCTAGAAAATAATAAGATAAATAATGATGTATCTCATTAATTTTCCTGTTTTCGATTAAATATGACTAGGAATATTAATTAAATTGCTATTTAACTAATTATTCCTTGAGTAAAACCAAAAAAATATGGATTTATTCGATATTTTCTCAAGGGGTTTCCTATTTAGACCATAAATAACTTACTAAATTATGGATTAATAAGTTATTTTTCGTAGTGAGAGCAATTTTACTTAGGGTAAAATTGGTCTTACATGGTGTAATTTAGTCCATCTAATAGTAACAGGTTAGATGACCAAAAATTAGTGTAACACTAAGGAATATGTTATGAATGCCGAAATTTGAAATATGATAAGGTTTCATATCACCGATTGCGATTTGTGATCGGCCCCACTTCCACTTGCCACGTCATTCCTACCTTTATCACACATCGCACATTGTAAGCTCAGGAGGAATGCTACTAAGGAATATGTTATAAATGCTGAAATGTGAAATACGATAAAGGGACAGACGTGATAGTTTTCAAAGGAAAATTTGAATTTATTTAAAGTCCAGTATTATGTGCAGTTGCGTTTTTTTATGAAGAAATGTGAACGTGGGTAGTGGAATCAGGTAAGTGACCCAACGCAGAACAAAGGAGAATAGAAGACGAAACATTGTAGGCACGAGTAGAAGAGTCAGAGTCTGGGAGAAGGAGACAAGATAACATTGTTTGAAATGTAGAGGCATAGGCAGAGTCGGGCAAAAGGAGCACATGGTGGCACTGTTGAAAACACAACAATTGGGTCAAGTCGGGAAAATATGCATTATTGCAGAATTGTTTGAATACCACATCAAAAATAGAAAATAAAAATATTGAACTCTAAAAGAAATGCAGGGAAAGCATGTCCGATCTGTCAGGGAAACGCATCAACAACAAATCAGATTCATCCAGAAGAATAATATTTCAAGTTTTAATTTGTTTTCTTTGTTTGTTAAGATCAAAGCTATAATGATGTCCTCCATTGCAATGTGATTAGTTTTTACATTTTAGGTAGTCGAAGTAGTTTCAAGAAGTTCTAGCAGTTACAAATTTTTTTTTATCTATTTAAGCAAGATAGAAAGAAATAAGAAAGGTTCCGAGTTTTGTACCTTTGTAAGATTAAAAATTTGGCACTTACTTTTCTAAGGAATTAATGAAAGAAGCACCAAGTTTCCTGAAACTTTTGATTGTGATTCATTTTTCCTGTGTCATTTTGTGTTCCTTCTTCCTGGAATGAAGTGAAGTAAAGTAGCTACTGGTCTCTTAATTACATCTGAGAGTAAGATTTAAATAACCTTAATTTACGCTCCTTCACTCCAACTCCTCTCCCTTCACAAATTCTCTCTGGAACTTAAAATTAATAGATTTTTTGTTTACAATATATTATTTTGAGTTTCCTCTCTCTCCATAAATTCGTTATGAAATTTAAAGTGATAGATTCTATGTTACAACATATCATTTTGAGTTTCTTCTACATTTCTTCTTTTCTAGTTAGATATCAGCAGTTAATGGCATTGTAGAGTCTTTAATTATACCACATTATTAAAGGTTTTAAAGAATTAGTTTCCAAAGGGATTGAATGAGGACCACCTGATATAATTAATTTCATGACACATTTTTAAAAAATGTTTTAAGCATTGATTCATTTCCATAGCCAAGGAATTTTCTATTAAGATACAACACCGCCTATGCAAGGATATGCGTATACATGCACATCGCAAAGTCTCTGCCTGATAAGGTGAGCCTACTTCATGATGACTATGAATGGATCCAAATAGTAGATTATGAAAATGTGTCGTTTAGAAGCAGGAAATGCCACTAGCATGGGAACCTATTCAGAGATTACCCCCTAAATCAAAGATCCACTCTGAATAACACCTCCACAAACAAAGACACTGAAGGGTTCAAGAAAGTCTCTAGAAGAAAAAGGCATACTAGGAAGTCAAACATGAACCAGAGAAAAAATGCTCCAGCCACAAGCAATAGTTTTGAAGCCCTACCTAAAATAAATGAGGATGACAATGAAATCCTAAGAGACTTAGATCCTTTCCCACAGGAGAAATCCCAGACTACAGAGGCCCAACTAACCAAGATCCAACTGGAATCCTTTCTACAACCCTAGTCCTCAACGTATATTACAGACAACTCAGAAAAATGCGAAGGCGCAGCCTTGGAATAAATCCCTGAAGCAATGGAAGAAGAACGAAAGAGTATTGAATACAAGGACCTAGACATTATGGGGCTTGAAGATGCATGCAAGAGGAAAGACTTTCTCTCAATCCCCCATCAACATATCCAGAAATTTGAGGAAGTCCTCATCAGACCTCAACAGCTACCCCCCCTCGGCATTCAAGCTGGAATTCTCCTGAATACCAAACTCATTCTAAAAGAATCCAGAAAATGATGAAGAAAAACATATCTTCAATGACTAGTCATCATGGGCAAAGATCTAGTAGAATCAAGGCACTATCCCAAGTTAACCAAGTTCTATTCAGTTGTTCCCAACACCTCTCAATGAAGCTCATCTCATGGAATATCAGAGGGCTAAATGGCCCCTCCAAGCATAGGTTAATCAAGAAAATAATCACTGAGGAAAACCCCACGATTTTCTCTATGCAAGAAACCAAATGCTCCATCTCAACTCTGGATACCATCTTCAACGGACTTTAGAAAGTTTGCAACACCCTAGCCATTAATGCATGTGGAGCATCAAGAGGCCTAGCGATTATTTGGAATCCACAATTGATCACCCTAGAGAATAGTCAGGCAAACCACCATTTCATTCAAGCCTCCTTCCACCTGATTGGAACCAATATTCATGGAAATATCACGAATGTCTACTTCCCACAGTCAATGGTGCAAAAAACAGAGCTTTTAAACAACATAGCAGATCTCAACAACCAAAAAACTCACCCTCTCTGGCTGATTGGAGGAGACTTCAACATGATCACAACCCTTCAGTAAAAAAAAGGAGGAAGGACACATCTTAACATGGAAAACACCAAATTCAAGGAATTCATCCAATGTAACCAACTAATAGATATTCAAACATCCAATGAAATCTACACTTGGAATAACTAGATGGGAGGATCCCATCAAATCGCTTCAAGATTATATTACTTCCTCATCATGGAATATTTCCTCCACCTGGGAGGGGAGTTGGCTGCCACCATCACTCCGACCTCTAGTTCAGATCACTGGCCGATCCAGCTTCAATGGCTAAGACCTGGTATTGCCACACCCAAACCTTTTCACTTTGAAAAATTTTATCTCAAACATCCAGGGTTCAAAGAACTAATCTCGAAATGGTGGACTACCCTTAATCCACCCTTGTGCACAAAAATGTATCAGTTCCAGTAGAAGCTCAAGATTATCAAAGGGAAACTGAAACTGTGGAATCAGAACACCTTCATCAATATCTTCCACAACCAAATACTGTTGGAAACACCAATGTAGTAGCTCCAACAAAAAATCATCTCTGAAGGCCGATTAATAGACTCAGAAGCCATGGAGAAGATGCTAACAACCCAACTTGAAGAAAGAAGATCTCAAGAAGAGATCCTATGGAAACAAAAATCATGGATTTGTTGGCTCAAGGAAGGAGAAAGGAACACAAAATTCTTTCATCACTCCACAATCCATCATAGGATGCACAATAGAATCATATTCCTGAAGAATCAAAATGGGGACCGCATGGAAAACCATGAGGACATCACAGAGGAACTGCTCAATCACTTCAAAGACATCCTCAAAAAACCTAACACCCAGCAACAGGAGGTTATTGAGAAAAACACACAACATATTCCAAAACTGGTCAATGAGGATCACAACATGATGTTTCTCAAAGCCACAACCTTGATGGAGGTCGAACAAGCGGTTTCCCAAGTAAAAGAAGGGAAGGCCCTAGGTCCAGAGAGAATTACCACCAAGTTCTTCCACTTTTTCTGGGATACAATCAAAGAGGAGGTCTGGGGCATAATGGAGGAGTCGCGCAACACTCATTGGATTCTTCCAACCCTCAATGAAACTTTCCTCACACTCATCCCAAAGGAAGACAACGTGGCTAACCCAAGTAAGTATAGGCCAATAACACTCTGCAATGTTATTTACAAAATAATTTCCAAAGTTATAGCTAATAAATTGAAGCATTTTCTTCCTATGCTCATCTCTTCGGAGCAAACGGGCTATGTCGAAGCTAGGCAGATCCTTGATGGAATTATTCTAACCCATGAAGTCATCCACTCCTTAAAAACCTTTAAAAATTCTGGCATGCTTCTCAAAATTAACCTTTCCAAGGCCTTTGAAAAGCTCAGCTGGAACTGCATAAAACATGTACTTCTAGCCTTTGGTTTCTACCATACTTGGGATTCGTTGGATCATGAGCCTGATATCCTCTTCTTTGATCTCTATCCTTGTCAATGACATCACCTGAGCAAAATTCAAACCCTCCAGGGGTATAAGGCAAGGCATTCCTCTCTCACCTTTTCTCTTTGTTCTTATGGTTGAGGGTTTGCGCCGCCTGAGCAAGAACTCGATCCGATCTCATGATCTTCAAGTTATCCCCTTACACAATCATCCTCCCATTTCTCATCAACAAATTTTGGATGAAAACATGATCATGGGTTACCCCTCTATGCAGGAAGCTTGCACCCTTAGAACCCTTCTTGAATTTTTTTTTCAAGCCTCTGGAACCACTGTTAATTCTGAAAAATCCCAAATCTTCTTCTTCAATATGCCCACTATAACCCAACGCAATATAGCTCGCATCCTTGGCTTCACCACAACCTTTCTACCATCCAAGTACTTGGGGTATCCCATCACGGAGTTAGTTATTAAACGCTCATCCTGGAGAGAGCTATTGGATAGAATGGAGACTAAACTGTCCACCTGGACCCAACTCTCCCTCAACATTGTTGGACGTCTGGTTCTAATCAAATATGTTCTTCAATATCTACCCATATACATCTTTTCCATTCTGGCTGCACCAAAATGGGTCCTTAAAGCCATCCGCAACCTTTAAAGAAATTTTCTCAGGGGTGCATCCAAATAAAAGCACAAATGCGCGCTAGTCAAATGGAAAGAGGTATGTATGTTGAAAACTCAGGGAGGACTTGGTCTAAGTGACCCAGAGCACAACAACATCATCACGGGCGCTAGTATTTGGTGGAAATGGGTATCCTACCCACAAAAACTGTGGGTGACTTTATGGGCAGGCAAATATGCAGGAAATTGGCCCAAGGAGGAATTAATTAGATTCAATATTGCTCCTGGAGGATCCCAAATATGGAATGCTTCCAGTCAACAAAAGTTTGTAATCCAAACTCACAGCTTTTGGGAATTTCACGATGGAGCTCAGGTCGGTCCTGGGAGGATTCATGGCAGCATATGCCAAGCCTTTCCTCGATCTTCCTTCGCCCCATATGGAGCATAGTTTTACAGCTGAGAGAACAAAACTCTGTCCAGGACTTTTGGACTAATGATGTAACTCAAGGTTTCAGGAATTGGCTCCCCACAGATAGATGGCATGCAGATTGGAATAATGTACAACACAAAGATATTTGGGAGGAATTAACAAAAAATAGAATCATAACTCAGCACGGGCCAGACCTACTCCGTTGGGGCCGCACTCTATGTGGAAATTACTCAACCAAGGAATCCTACCAACTTATTAAACTTGCAAACCCTGGCCCAACAAATAAGTTATGTAAGAAGATATGGAAAGCTAAGCTCTGGCCCAAAGTCACTAATTTTTTGTGGTTGCTAATTAAAAGATGCATCCTCACATGGGATAATCTCATGAAGAGAGGTTTTTTGGGTCCTTTGAGGTGTCCTCTATGCCAGAATGACATCGAAAGTATTGATCATCTGTTGAACCTCTACCCCATATCCAACACTATCTGGGATAGGATCGAGAATATTTTTAGTAGATCTAACCGAGACCGGGGCAACATCACAAACACCATCAGCAAGTAGCAGGATAACCCCTACTCTAGCAATCTCCTAAATCATCTCTGGTAGCTCATTCCCAGCCTACTCACATGGAACCTCTGGAAAGAACAAAACAAATATATTTAAAGATACAACTTCAAATCAAGAGCAGATCTCGGCCAAGCTACATAGCAACTTCAAAGAAAATTTTGCCTTGGCACACTAGGGCAAGGACAACTTCTCAAAGTACGGCATCTACAACAAGAGACCCTGATTTCAAGTGTGCAAGTTCAGATGGCGCAACATATTCAGTTGTTAAACATTCTTCACAGTTTGATCATCTCCAGTGATGAAGACATGGTTCACATCAGCAAAGAAACTCTTGCTGATCTTTCACGACATCTACAACAAACACATGAAACTATTGAGTTTCTTCAGCTCGAGCCACAACTTCAAAGAATTGAATTGCAAGAAAAGAGTGATACTTTCAAGTCTTTGAACCATCCAAATGATAGGTCATTCATTCCAATAGCTTCAAGTGTCGAAGTTGTTCCAGATCCAATTTCTTCCAAGCCCATCATCAAGCCCTGGGAAGAAATTCAGAATAACAAGAATCGACGAGGCTTAGGATATGTCCAAGATGACGCCAACTTACATATTCCCAATTATTCCAAGCCCATTCAGTTCGTTAGTGCAGGATTTCTTGAACCGATCCCCTCAACACATTCAGAGACAGTTGTAGAAAACCAGCAATGCACGCAACCCAAAGTTGCAGAAAAACAGAATTCCACACAACCTGAAGTTGAAGTCAAACCAAAATGTTCTCATTGTCAGAGAATCGGTCATATTGAAGATCAGTGTTTTGATCTCCGTCACTGTCGCCATTGTGGCAAGTCCAATCATTCCTCAGACAAATGTCATAATCAACACAAATTAGCCAGATTTAAGATACATTATGAATGGATCGACCCTTGGGAATGGTCATCCATAGTTAAAATATTGCTTCAGTTCTACAACTGCATACGATCACACATAGTGTAGCCAACAGTGAAAAGATGATGGTACTCTCATATAGTTGAATGGGGGAGTACACCAGTGTAAAACTCCTACACCTGAAGGAGGGGAGTTCAGGAATACCTTCCAAGTGAAGTGTCTCTCCTTTCAGTTGACAAAGGGGGGAAAATTCTAATGAGATTGATAGTGGTTGTCAGACTGAAAGTCTCAACAAAACCAGCAAAAGCAGCCAGTGGGAATCTTCAATAGCCAGTGGGCATCAACAAATTTGCTAGTGGGCATCAACAAATTTTCTAGTGGGCAGTCAACAACATAGAAGCAGTGAACAGTTTTCAGCATAACAAAAGCAACAGTGAGTTGTTTTTGACATCATCAGCTAGTGGGCCTTGAACAAAAATTTTGATGTTGATTTCATGCAAAGGATAGATGGATCCTTTTGCAACTTGGCATGTATTGGAGTTGTCAAGCAACATTAAGAGATGAATCAGACATACAACTGACTCATGGTCTCTTGAGATTGAAGATTTTTTTTTCAGCATCAACTTGAGAACTTGGAAGATGGTTCCTCGTTCTTCTTTTGGATTTATCCTTGAAGGGGGGAATGTTAGCCTCTTTCATAAAGGCAATTATAAATCCAAAAATACATAAATTGAATAATGTAAAGTTAGGATAAATATATTTACTAAATTAGAATATTTAATAAATATTAGAGATACTTTGAAATAGTATTTTGTTAGTAAAAATAGGACTCTAGAATTGAGTCGTTTCCTAGGCTCTAAAATAGGAATAAAGTTAGTGGGATGGTTAGAAGGTCATTTATTGTAAATGGACACTTGTTGATTTTCCAAGTGATCCATAACTAGATTAAGTTAAAACATAGAGCTTATAAATAGGATTGTTTCCTAATTTCATTGTGTAATGTGAGAGTGAGAGTTTACATTTGTAAACTCTTGCAATTTGCTATGTAATTTTTTTCCATGATTAATAAAGTTATGTGTCTGAGGACACTTCTGCATCTACATTATTTAGTCAAATTTAACAAGGAATGTTATTTAAATAAGGTTTAAATAATTATTCCTAAAAAATAATAAGATAAATAATGATTTATCTCATTAATTTTCCTGTTTTCGGTTAAATATGACTAGAAATATTAATTAAACTATTGTTTAACTAATTATTCCTTGAGTAAAACCAAACAAATATGGATTTATTTGATATTTCCTCATGGGGTTTCTTGTTTAGACCATAAATAACTTACTAAATTATGGATTAATAATTTATTTTTCATAGTCAGAGCAATTTTACATAGGCTAAAATTGGTCTTACATGGTGTACTTTAGACCATCTAATAGTAACAGGTTAGATGATAAAAAATTGGTGTAACACTAAGGAATATGTTATGAATGCCGAAATGTGAAATACAATAAGGTTTCATATCACCAATTTTGATTTGTGATCGGCCCCACTTCCACATGCCACGTCATCCCTACCTTTATCGCACATCGCACATTGTAAGCTCAGGAGGAATGCTACTAAGGAATATGTTATAAATGATAAAATGCGAAATATAATAAAGGGACAGACACGATAGTTTTCAAAGGAAAATTTGAATTTTTTTAAAGTCCAGTATTATGTGCAGTTGCAATTTTTTTATGAAGAAACGTGAATGCAGGTAGTGGAATCAGGTAAGTGACCCAACGCAAAGTAAAGGAGAAGAGAAGGCGAAACACTGTAGGCACGAGTAGAAGAGGTAGAGTCTGGCAGAAGGAGACATGATAACATTGTTTGAAACATAGAGGCATAGGCAGAGTCGGGCAAAAGGAGCACATGGTGGCACTGTTGGAAACACAACAATTGGGTCAAGTCGGGAAAAGATGCGTTATTACAGAATTGTTTGAATACCACATCAGAAATAGAAAAGAAAAATATTGAACTCTGAAAGAAATGTAGGGAAAGGATGTCCGATCTGTCAAGGAGACGCATCAACAACAAATCAGATTCATCCAAAAGAATAATATTTCAATTTTTAATTTGTTTTCTTTGTTTGTTAAGATCAAAGCTATAATGATGTCCTCAATTGCAATGTAATTAGTTTTAACATTTTAGGTAGTCAAAGTAGTTTCAAGAAGTTCTAGAAGTTACAAAATTTTTTCGATTTATTTAAGCAAGACAGAAAGAAATAAGAAAGGTTCCTAGTTTTGTACCTCTGGAAGATTAAAAATTTGGCACTTACTTTTCTGAGGAATTAATGAAATAAGCACCAAGTTTCCTGAAACTTTTGATTGTGATTCGTTTTTCCTGTGTTATTTTGTGTTCCTTCTTCTTGGAATGAAGTGAAGTAAAGTAGCTACTAGTCTATTAATTACATCTGAGAGTAAGAATTAAATAACCTTAATTTACGCTCCTTCACTCCAACTCCTCTCCCTTCACAAATTCTCTATGGAACTTAAAATTAATAGATTTTGTGTTTATAACATATTATTTTGAGTTTCCTCTCTCTCCATAAATTCATTCTGAAATTTAAAGTGATAGATTCTATGTTACAACATATCATTTTGATTTTCTTCTACATTTCTTCTTTTCTAGTTAGATATCAGCAGTTAATGGCATTGTAGAGTCTTTCATTATACCACATTATTAAAGGGTTTTAAAGAATTAGTTTCCAAAGGGATTGAATGAGGACCACCTGATATAATTACTTTCATGACACATTTTAAAAAAATGTTTTAAGCATTGATTCCTTTCCATAGCCAAGGAATTGTCTATTAAGATACAACACCACCTATGCAAGGATATGCGTATACATGCACATTGCAAAGTCTCTCCCTGATAAGGTGAGCCTACTTCATGATGACTATGAATGGATCCAAACAGTGGATTATGAAAATGTGTTGTTTAGAAGCAGGAAATGCCACTAGCATGGGCACCTATTCAGAGACTACCCCCTAAATCAAAGATTCACTCTGAATAATGCCTCCACAGACAAATACACTGAAGGGTTGAAGAAATTCTCTAGAAGAAAAAGGCATACTAGGAAGTCAAACATGAACCAGAGAAAAAATGCTCCAGCCACATGCAACAATTTTGAAGCCCTACCTAAAATAAATGAGGATGAAAATGAAATCCTAAGAGACTTAGATCCTTCCCTGTAGGAGAAATCCTAGACTACAGAGGCCCAACTAACCAAGATCCAATTGGAATCCTTTCTGCAACCCTAGTCCTCAATGCATATTACAAACAACTTAGAAAAAGGCAAAGGCGCAGCCTTGTAATAAATCCCTAAAGCAATGGAAGAAGAACCAAAGAGTATTGAATACGAGGACCTAGAAATTATGGGGCTTGAAGATGCATGCAAGAGGAAAGACTTTCTCTCAATCCCCCATCAACATATCCAGAAATTTGAGGAAGTCCTCATCAGACCTCAACAGCTACCCCCCCTCGACATTCAAGGTGGCATTCTCCTGAATACCAAACTCATTCTAAAAGAATCCAGAAAATGATGAAGAAGAACATATCTTCAACGAATGGTCATCATGGGTGGAGAACTAGTAGAATCACGCACTATCCAAAGTTAACCAAGTTCTATTTAGTTGTTCCCAACACCTCTCAATGAAGCTCATCTCATGGAATATCAGAGGAATAAATGGCCCCTCCAAGCACAGTTTAATCAAGAAAAGAATCACTGAGGAAAACCCCACGATTTTCTGTATGCAAGAAAGAAAATGCTCCATCTCAACTCTAGATACCATCTTCAATGGACTTTAGAAAATTTGCAACACCCTAGCCATCAATGCATGTGGAGCATCAGGAGGCCTAACGATTATTTGGAATCCCCAATTGATCACCCTAGAGAATAGTCAAGAAAATCACCATTTCATTCAAGCCTCCTTCCACCTGATTGGAACCAACATTCATGGACATCTCACGAATGTCTACTTCCCACAGTCAATGGTGCAAAAAACAGAGCTTTTAAACAACATAGCGGATCTCAACAACCAGCGAACTCACCCTCTCTGGCTGATTGGAGGAGACTTCAACAAGATCACAACCCTTCAGTGAAAAAAGGAGGAAGGACACATCTTGACATGGAAAAATCCATATTCAAGGAATTCATCCAAAGTAACCAACTAATAGATCTTCAAACATCCAATGGAATCTACACTTGGAATAACTAGATGGGAGGATCCCATCAAATCGCTTCAAGATTATATTACTTCCTCATCACGGAATATTTCCTCCACTTGGGAGGGGAGTTGGCTGCCACCATCACTCCGACCTCTAGTTCAGATCACTGGCTGAACCAGCTTCAATGGCTAAGACTTGGTATTACCACACCCAAACCTTTTCACTTTGAAAATTTTTATCTTAAACATCCAGGGTTCAAAGAACTAATCTCGAAACGGTGGACTACCCTCAATCCACCCTTGTGCACAAAAGTGTATCAGTTCCAGTAGAAGCTCAATATTATCAAAGGGAAACTGAAACTTTGGAATCATAACACCTTCATCAATATCTTCCACAACCAAAGAGAGTTGGAAACACCAAAGTAGTAGCTCCAACAAAAAATCATCTCAGAAGGCCGATTAATAGACTCAGAAGCCATGGAGAAGATGCTAACAACCCAACTTGAAGAAAGAAGATCTCAAGAAGAGATCCTATGGAAACAAAAATCATGGATTTGTTGGCTCAAGGAAGGAGAAGGGAACACACAATTCTTTCATCGCTCCACAATCCATCATAGGATGCACAATAGAATCATAGTCCTAAAGAATCAAAATGGGGAGCGCATGGAAAACCATGAGGACATCACAGAGGAACTGCTCAATCACTTCAAAGACATCCTCAAAAAACCTAACACCCAGCAATAGGATGCTATTGAGAAAATCACACAACATATTCCAAAACTAGTCAATGAGGATCACAACATGACGTTTCTCAAAGCCACAACCTTGATGGAGGTCGAACAAGCGGTTTTCCAACTAAAAGAAGGGAAAGCCCTAGGTCCAGACAGAATTACCACCAAATTCTTCCACTTTTTCTTGGATACAATCAAAGAGGAGGTCTGGGGCATATTGGAGGAATCGCACAACACTCACTAGATTCTTCCAACCCTCAATGAAACTTTCCTCACATTCATCCCAAAGGAAGACAGCGTGGCTACCCCAAGTAAGTACAAGCCAATAACACTTTGCAATGTTATTTACAAAATAATTTCCAAAGTAATAGCTAATAGATTGAAGCAGATTCTTCCTATGCTCATCTCTCTGGAGCAAACGGGCTATGTAGAAGCTAGGCAAATCCTTGATGGAATTATTCTAACCCATGAAGTCATCCACTCCTTAAAAACCTTTAAAAATCCTAGCATTCTTCTCAAAATTAACCTTTCCAAGGCCTTTGACAAGCTCAGCTGGAACTACATAAAACACATACTTCTAGCCTTTGGTTTCTGCCATACTTGGGTTCGCTGGATCATGAGCCTGATATCCTCTTCTTTGATCTCTATCATTGTCAATGACATCACCTCGGCAACATTCAAACCCTCCAGGGGTATAAGGCAAGGCGTTCCTCTCTCACCTTTTCTCTTTGTTCTTATGGTTGAGGGTTTGGACTGCCTGATCAAGAACTCGATCCGATCTCATGATCTTCAAGTTATCCCCTTACACAATCATCCTCCCATTTCTCATCAACAATTTTTGGATGAAAACATGATCATGGGTCACCCCTCTATGCAAGAAGCTTGCACCCTTAGAACCCTTCTTGAATTTTTTTGTCAAGCCTCTGGAACCACTGTTAATTTTGAGAAATCCAAAATCTTCTTCTTCAATATGCCCACTGTAACCCAACGCAATATAGCTCGCATCCTTGGCTTCACAACAACCTCTCTGTCATCCAAGTACTTGGGGTCTCCCCTCACGGAGTTAGTTGTTAAATGCTCATCCTGGAGAGAGCTATTGGACAAAATGGAGACTAAACTATCCACCTGGACCCAACTCTCCCTCAACACTGTTGGACGTCTGGTTCTAATCAAATATGTTCTTCAATCTCTACCCATATACCTCTTTTCCGTTCTAGCTACACCAAAATGGGTCCTTAAAGCCATCCGCAACCTTCAAAGAAATTTTCTCAGGGGTGCATCCAAAGACAAGCACAAATGCGCGCTAGTCAAATGGAAAGAGGTATGTATGCTGAAAACTTAGGGAGGACTTGGTCTAAGAGACCCGAAGCACAACAACATCATCATGGGCGCCAGTATTCGGTGGAAATGGGTATCCTACCCACAAAAACTGTGGGTGACTTTATGGGCAGGCAAATATGCAGGAAATTGGCCGAAGGAGGAATTAATCAGATTCAATATTGCTCTTGGAGGATCCCAAATATGGAATGCTGCCAGTCAACAAAAATTTGTAATCCAAACTCACAGCTTTTGGGAATTTCACGATGGAGCTCAGGTCAGTTCTAGGAGGATTCATGGAAGCATATGCCAAGTCTCTCCTCGATCTTCCTTTGCCCCATATGGAGCACAGTTTTACAGGTGAGAGAACAAAACTCTGTCCAGCACTTTTGGACTAATGATGTAACTCAAGGTTTCAGGAATTGGCTCCCCATAGATAGATGGAAAGCAGATTGGAACAATGAACAACACAAAGATATTTGGGAGGAATTAACAAAAAAGAGAATCATAACTCAACACGGGCGAGACCTACTCCATTGGGGCTACACTCTAAGTGGAAATTACTCAACCAAGGAATCCTACCAACTTATTAAACCTGCAAACCCTGGCCCGACAAATAAGTTATGTAAGAAGATATGGAAAGCTAAGCCCTGGACCAAAGTCACTAATTTTTTGTGGTTGCTTATTAAAAGATGCATCCTCACATGGGATAATCTCATGAAGAGAGGTTTTGTGGGTCCTTTGAGGTGTCTTCTATGCCAGAATGACATCAAAACTATTGATCATATGCTGAACCTCTACCCCATATCCAACACTATCTGGGATAGGATCGAGAATATTTTCAGTAGATCTAACCGAGACCGGGGCAACATCACAAACACCATCAGCAAGTGGCAGGATAACCCCAACTCTAGCAATCTCCTAAATCGTCTCTGGTAGCTCATTCCTCGCCTACTCACATGGAACCTCTGGAAAGAAAATATATATATATATATATATATATATATATATATATATATATATATATATATATATATAAAAAAATATATATTTAAAGATACAACTTTAAATCAAGAGCAGATCTCGGCCAAGCTACATAGCAACTTAGAAGAAAATCTTGCCTTGGCACACTGGGGCAAGGATGACTTCTCGACAACCACAACTGAATGCACCATTTGGAACAACTGGAACATTAGTATTGAACCCCCGATGGAGAAATCCCTCCCACACACAAGAAGGATCAGCTCTCTTGAACACTCAAATCCACCCCTGACCAGATTTTTCAAATGTAACTTTGATGGAACCTCCAAAGGAAACCCAGGGGAAGCCAAATTTGGGGGCATCTTCAGAGATTCTAGTGGAAACCCCTTGCATGCCTACTAAGAAACCTGGGTTGGGATAGCAACAACTTCGCGAAACTGGAGGGGCTTATCCAAGGTATCTCCATAGATATTGAGCTTAATTTTTTCCCACTGGAAATGGAAGGAGATTCTAAAATCATCATTCAAGAAGCCACACATATCCTCCTTGGCTCCTCATCCATAAAGGTCTCCACTAGCTAGAGGCTTGCCAACCACTTCAAACATATGGAACAACTGTTGTAGCATCACAAAGCGATGACTTTCCACCATGTGCGTAGAAAGGCAAATACCATAGTTGACCTCCTAACTAACAAAGGAGTGGATAGCAGCTTAACGCTCTACCACTCTAATTTTCATTAATTTTCATTAGATTCATATATTTACTTTTATATATAAATAAAATTTAATCCAGATTCTCCCAACTTTTTTTTTCTTAAATCTAAATATTAATTTGATTATTTTCCTTGCTGCGACTATAATGATTTAATGAATTTATTAGCATGGAAAGATTTACTCATTAATAATATCGTTGCTTGAAACTCCTACGTACGTCAAAGATGAGTTAAAGATACGGAGTGGGTTACAATTTTAACCATCCCAACTAATCCCTCAAAAATACGGATATCGTTGAACTTTTTCTGAATTTATCAATACATGCACGTACACTTCAAACACTTTTCCTTTTTTCAATCGTGAGAAAATGGTATTATAAAAAAGTAGAATTCATTTGGAAGAAGCGATTCCCCGGCTTCTGTTGGTGTTCTTAAAGTGTTCATCATTAATTTTATTTTTCCTTGCCCTTTAGGTGTGAAATATTTGCTTTTGAACCATAAAAAATCTTTGATTTTCAGGGAGAACCATAAATAATCAATATTCATATCGGCGGTTCCACTGTAACGAAACCGAATGGCACCTTGTCGTTAGAGTAACTTAATCAGTCGATAAACCAAACCAAACCGTACCACTATTTGGCCAAAAGTTTCATTTCAAATTTGGTGAAATATTGGTTAAATTCATAGTTCAATTCAGAACGAATGCAACTTTGCGGATTAAACTCGGCTCTGACGTTTTGGCCAATTATAAAACGAGCGAAACCTCGTTCCTCTTTTGGAAAATTTCTCTCACATTTTCCAGTATTTTTTTAGCATTTTTTTCTATATATTGAGATATATGAAATTGATATCCACATAAATTAGTTAATATAAATCTTCAAATAGTTTGTTAAAATATTTTTGAAAAGTGTCAGGTTTAAACGTCTTATTCATATTTTTTTTACTTTGAATTACTTTACATGAAATTAAACATGCTTAGCATATTCTTTTTATTTTTTTTATTATAGCCTATTTTCTTTTTTATTGTAGCCCACATAGTTTTTTTATTTAAAAAATATTTTATTTTTATTTTAAGAGAAACACATGTCAACTCCAAATTGAGCACTGACATACTTACAAATAAACTTCACACTAGACTGTATAGTAAACCTCTAAACTCAATAATTACATATAATATTTATATTTATAATTAAATTGATTTTAATCTTAAAAATTAAAAATTCATAAAAACCCAATCCATTTATTTAAATGAACAGAATTCAATTATTATTATAATTATATATAATATTTATATTTTTAATTATATTAATTGATTTATTTAAATGTACACAATTCAATCATTATTATAATCATATATAGTATTTATATTTTTAATTATATTGATCTTGACCTTAAGTTAAAGTTTAAAAATTCATACAAACCCAATCTATTTAAATAGAGAGAATTCAATCATCATTATAATCAGCATTTACCATTTATCTATAATTTGATTCAATATTACCTAGTATCAAAACTAAAATATTATATAAAACAATTTTTTTTTAAATAATTTAATATCATTTAAAGTAATAAAAACCAAGTTATCATTAATAAAAGAGAATGATGAAATGGGAAAATGTTATTGAAAATGGGAGTGAATTCACTTCAATTACCAACATTGATATATTTTTGAAGTACAATTATGAATACTTCCATTCAGCTCGGGCTCCGGCCAATATACCATTGAGCATGAATGCAGAAGAGTACATATACATTCCTCCACCACCCCACCACCAAGTTGTTCCTCCATATTGAGGAGGATACTGACCAAGAAGATAGCTGCCAATTCCCCACTTCACCCAAACAAGAGCTTGCACAGCACTATATATCCATCTCCCAAAATACTTTATACCCAAAACACCTGCTATTGCACTCCCCGATCCAATGCATATTATTTCCAAAACTATCACTCCACACACAAGAAGAGCCTTTTTCCTATACTTGGAAAATCCTTCGTTTAAGTAATACAAATTCAAATCAAAGCAGTCCATGCCCAGAGCAATAGCCACAGCTACTGCTAGCACAGCAACTCTAGCTACAGAGGGTGGCATGGAATGCGTATGATACCATTTGTTAGTGCCTCCTTCCAATGCAACAAGAACTGCCCAACTAACAGAGCAAATCAAGTTGACACAACCGACCATGAATGATAATGTTTGGAGGCTTAAAAGATTAGCTCTGAAGGACAACAATTGGGAAAAGTTGGTGTTGTTGGCATTAGATCTGACCTCAACCAGACTAATAAACACATGGGCAGCAAACCCGCTTCCTCTGTTGTCTAAAATGTAATCTCTGACTGCCCTTCGACTTACTAGAGCGCTAGAGAAGCCATCGACTTTGAACCAGAAAGTAAGCACGAAGTTGATTAATATTTCTGTCAACCGTGGCACTATTAATGAAGCCGTGTTGTATTCTTCTTTTGCATTGTATTCAGCAGCCGTGGAGTTTTCAAGGGCATCTGAAACGCTGCTAAAAGCATGTCTGATGATGGCTCCTCTTGTTTCGTTATCTTTAGGCTTGAATAATCTGATCAACATCTTTGTCCACTCAGTTCCGTGCACTGGAATGCAGATGCACGTAGCTTGCCCTCCAAGGAATGATTCCCGAAAAATGTAATCGAGAGTTGAGCAGGCTGCAGCAGGGGTTTGCACCTCGGGATCGCCCTCTTTCAAAGGCCTATTTCTAGATGGATCGGTCTCCACATGCAAAAGGCCCTGGTTGCACCCATGGCAGCCGTTTATGAGGCAGCGCCGAGATGGCAGTAGGCACTGAGAATTGGGCAGTTCTTTTAGTGTTCCAGGCATCCGTTCAGCAAGCATAACTGCGATTTCATCATTGCTGCCTCTCCAGAAGACAATGCATCCACATTTTCTGATGTTGTTACTGCGGCTGCTCTCCGTATCAGGACAAGTGCAGATTCCCACTCTGTGTGCTTCGGGATCTACACGGAGGCATTGGAGAAGAACAGACTGCACATTATAAACATTGTGGATATACTTGACGAATTGAGCCATGGAAGAATTGGGCGTCACGTGGGACAACATTACGATGGAGCATTCGCGTAGTTCCTCCCCTTCCCTGCGTGTGGTGAGGGCAAAACCATTGATGCCATTTATTTTCCTCAATTTATGACCTGTTAGGATGGCCATCAAGTCTCTGGCACCAACCTCTAAATCAAGCCTACCTCTTAAAAAGCTTGTAAAGAAAACAGCTAAATTGCCTATACAAGTAACTCCTAAATCAGGAAAACTAACCGAACCTGTGACGGTTTCGCTTATATCAAGCTGTCCAAACACAATATGAGATAACCATCCCAACCAGCAAATTAGTTTGACAAAGTGTATCATGTATCGCCTTCCCTGTCTCTCCTTGATGACAGCCATTTCGCAACAAAATTCAACGGACAAATAGTTTCCGTAACTGTATAAAAAACACTCTTACGCCTCTTCCTTTCCGACTGATCTGAACTTACATTAACAAAAACTGAATAGAAGAAACCTAATTATATAGCCAACTGAAAGAAGGAGGAAATACGGCTTACGATAACAAATATCATTGGCTTGCCTTTGTTTTTCATAAACAAAGCTTTCAGATGGGACCGCGTTGAAATGTGGTGGAAATGATATAAATGTTCTCTTGTTAAAGAGAATAAACAGTGTAAATATTCTCTCGACAAGGAGGATAAAGAGCACGCGATGTGAACAAAGGAAATGAAAAGAATAGAAATGGATGATTTCTCTGATGTGGAAAAACAAAAATGGACCCATGAAAATTGTTTATTTTCGTGCAGGCCAGGCAGCTATTTACGCAAAGAAAATCAACAACGCTTGCTACATGTTAGTTTCATAAGTTATACTCTCTTTTTCTTTTTCTTTTTACTTTATCTTTATATATTCCCTCCTCTTTTGTATGTTTATATAATTCCCTTCTAAAACTAAAAATTTACGGTATTCTTATTCACTTCTATA
Organism: Pinus albicaulis; assembly: GCA_034641835.2. Classification (NCBI taxonomy): domain Eukaryota; kingdom Viridiplantae; phylum Streptophyta; class Pinopsida; order Pinales; family Pinaceae; genus Pinus; species Pinus albicaulis. Next base: position 258,087,766 of record CM076578.1, read on the forward strand.
ACTAAATTGTTAGATGTAATTGATTTTTAAATATTTACGTTGTATTGATTTTCTTTATCCATATTAAAAAAATGTTAAAATGATTATTCATATTAAAAAAAATGTTAAAATTAAAATTATATATATATAATAAATTTAATGCGTAAGCGTTTTCACCCATGTTGGAATTATTGGAAATTCCAAGCAAACAGGAGAGAATAACGCTCTCCTCTAAACACAGAGAACTTTAAAAACAAAAATTCGCTTCTGGACAGAGATGGCATGAAAATATGCTTTCTATTTCATTAACAGAACTTACAAACAAAAACTGTTACAGATTTCTTCCTCAACAATGAGGGATTTACAAAATATGAGTCGAGACTGCTACAGACGCAGTGCTCTAAACAAATCTTCTCTCTCTCTGTCTCTCAAGAACGCATACGCAGTGCTCAGTTCTTCTTATTGTGTTTTCTTTCGCCTGTGGGCTCACACACATCGATACAATTACATTACAATGCAATACATTGCAATACCATAACTCTCGGGCCTTTTCCCTTTTTATACGACGCGGCGGAACAAAAATACATATAAAACATAAACAAACAAATAAATGAAATATATAGGAAAACCTTGCAAAACATAAAACTTTAAATATGGCGCGACGTACGAGTGGGGTCCACATCGCAGTCGGCCAAAATGCGATTTGAGATGGCGCAAACGGCAGAACAATCAAACTTGCGACGGTGCGATCTGCGATGGCGCATATCGCAACTTTCAAAAACTGCGATATCATTTTGGCGAACGAACAATGGAAATGCGATTGTGCGATCGCGCGATGGTGTGACGATCATACATCGCAACTTTCAATATTGCGATGGTATATATAAATGTGGCAGAACAAATTTGCGATTTTGCGCTTTTGCGCTCAAGTGGTAGGGACCACTTGTCCTTCCGCTTCATAATTGACTTCCGCCTGTTTTTAATTCAATTCATTCATTTGGCTGTTGAGGCTTTAAACGCCCGACTTGACTGTTTTAATGAATTCGCTCCTCCGTAGACAAAATCTTCATTTCTTCTGCTGAAGTAACTTCTCGCCCATACTTCAAAATTAATTCTTCTGCTATCTTACTTGGCTACGGCCCATCAAAAATTTAATTCTCCTTACGGTTCTCCATTCTTCTTTAATACAGAGCGCTGTGCACTCAATCTTTGCTGCGCTACTGCTCTTGTACGTTGTTCTTTGTTCTTCCTACCTAAGGCACGACAGGTGACTTTAATATTTCTAACACTCCCCCTTAAAGTCAGCTGCTGGGTTATCCATCATACCCAAACATTTTCTTAGAAATTCAAATGTCTTTTGTGCCAATGGCTTTGTTAGAATATCTGCATATTGCTCCTCTGTTTTACAATGTTGTAAAACAATTTCTCCATTGTTTACCAATTCTCTGATATAATGAAACTTTGTGTCTATGTGCTTTGTTCTTTTATGAAACACAAAATTCTTTGACAATGCAATAGCTAAGCTATTGTCACAATAAATCACAGTGCCCTTTACCTGTTCTTGACATAGACTTCTCAACATTCTTCTCATCCAAATTGCTTGACACGCTGCTGCTGTAGCTGCCACATATTCTGCCTCTGCTGTAGATAATGCTACAATCGGTTGTTTCTTAGAAGCCCATGAAATGGCTCCTGAACCCATATGAAAAACATAACCGGAAGTACTCTTCTGATCATCTACACTTCCAGCCCAATCACTGTCAGTGTATCCAACTAATTCTGAATTTTCTGAAGTAGTATATAAAATACCAAATCTTTTTGTTCCTTTAACATACCTCAGAATTCTCTTTGCTGCTTGCCAATGTGCTTCTTTTGGCTTCTCCATAAATCTGGAAATTAAACTAACAGCATGCATAATATCTGGCCTAGTTGCAGTCAAATACATGAGGCTGCCAACTATGCTTTTATACAAACTTGGATCAACATCCTTGTTGTTGTCATCTTTTCTCAACTTCAATCCCATTACTGTGGGAGTAATTGCAGCTTTGCACTCCTGCATATTAAATCTTTCTAAAACTTGATTCACATACTTTGCTTGAGATATAAAAATCCCTTTCTCATTTTGCTCTACTTCTATTCCCAAGAAGTATCTCAACAAACCCATGTCAGTCATTTCAAATTCATCTTTCATGACTGTTTTGAAATTTTCAACAAGGTAATCATCATTACCTGTAAAAATTAAATCATCAACATATAAAGCAACAATGAGCATCTTACCATATTTTTCTTTGATGTAGAGGGTGGGTTCTCCCTAACACTTTTCAAATCCATTTTCCAGTAGATAGGAATCTATTCTACTGTACCATGCTCTTGGTGCTTGCTTCAGCCCATAAAGAGCTTTCTTCAATCTGCAGACCTTATGCTCTTGGCCTTTCTTTTCATATCCAAGAGGTTGTTTCACATATACCTCTTCCATTAAAACTCCATTTAGAAATGCAGATTTTACATCCATTTGGTATACTTTCCATTTGTTTTGTGCTGCTATGGACAGCACTGCTCTTACTGTCTCCATTCTTGCAACTGGTGCAAAAGTTTCTTCATAATCAATTCCTTTCTTCTGCTTATATCCTTTGACAACAAGTCTGGCCTTTGTCTTTCTATCTTTCCTTTAGCATTGCTTTTGGTCTTATAGACCCATTTCACACCAATGAATTCTTTACCTTCTGGTAGATCAACTAACTCCCATGTTTTGTTCTTCTCTATGACTTTAATTTCTTCATCCATAGCTTCTATCCATTTTCTATCTTTAATTGCATCTTCAAAATGAATAGGATCATCAACTTGACAATACAAAGCAAATAAGGAATTGATACCTTCATCTGCTTCTCCTTGCTCATAAATTTCTCTAAGGCTTCTGAATTTTGTTCCTCTTTCACTTGGTGTAGACGTGCTTGATGAAGCACTCATTTCTGCTCTATGTGGTGTGCTTGGAGATGTACTGCCGCTTCTTCTCAAGGGTGTTCTCGGTGCTGCTTGAGGTGTCCCTTGCTGTCCTTGTGGTGGAGGAGGTTGTGCTGCAGATGTGTTGTTAATTTCAACCACATCTTCCTCATCTTCATCATGAGACAAACAGCTTTTAACATTGACTGTTTTCTCTATGCTTCCATCCCATGCTTCCTCTTCAATGAATTGCACATCTCTGCTTATCACAAAATTCTTTGTGGATGGGTTATACAATCTGTATCCTTTGGAATCTTCACAATATCTAAGGAAAATGCACTTCTCCCCCTTACTATCCAACTTCTTCCTTAACTTGTCAGGAATGTGTACATATGCCACACATCCAAAAACTCTCATGTGGGTGACTCCTTGTTTTCTGCCACTCCACGCTTCTTCTGGAACTTTGTTCATCACAGCTTTTGCAGAGCATCTATTTAAAATATACACAGCACAGTTTGCTGCTTCTGCCCAATACTCATTCGGCAAATGCTTTGCCTTCAACATACTTCTCACCATTTCCATTATGGTTCGATTCTTCCTTTCAGCAACTCCATTCTGTTGTGGTGTGTACCTTGTGGTAAACTGCTTGTGTATGCCATTCTCTCTGCAAAAACGCAGAAACTCCTTTGATATGTATTCTCCTCCTCTGTCAGTTCTGAGGACTTTAATGTACTGCCCACTTTGTTTCTCTACAAGAGCTTTAAAGTGGCAAAATTTCTGAAAGACTTCACTCTTATATTTCAGAAAATAAACCCACACTTTTCTTGTGAAATCATCTATGAAGGTCAACATGTAATTGCTGCCTGAAACAGATGTTGTTTGCATCGGCCCACATAAATCTGAATGAATTATCTCTAAGGGTGATTTCGCCCTTATGCCTTTCCCTGATGGAAAAATTTCTCTGTGTTGCTTTCCCAAGATGCAGCCTTCACATAGGCTGTCAGGCTTTTCTATCAATGGTAAACCTCTTACCATTCCTTTTTTGTGCAGCAAATTTAATCCTCCGAAATTGAGATGTCCAAATCTCAGGTGCCATATCGAGTTTTCATCTTTTGCTTCCTTTTGGAAGGCTTCTTGTGTTACATCTACTACATTATTTCCCTTTTGCTTCAAGTCAATGTTGAGCTTGAGCGAAAACATTCTATTGCTGGTCATTTGAATTTCAGCAATAATTTTCTTGCTTGGAGGTATATCTTTTATTCTGCACACATCATCTTTAAAAATTACATTGTAACCTTTATTTATGAGCTATCCAACGCTCAAAATATTACATTTCAGACCTGGAACATAATACACATCAGGAACAAATTTCTACTCACCATTTCTGGCTTGAATACTAACTCTGCCTTTTCCTTTGACAGAGATCTTAGTATCAGTCCCTGTAGTCACTTCAGATTTCACTTCTTCATCTAAATTGGCAAACATTGCTTTGTTGCCAGTCATATTATTACTACATCCTGAATCTAAGAACTAAACATCATCATCTCTATCTTGTGCTACAATACAAGCTAATAGCACATTACTTGGGTTCTTTTCTTCTTTTGCTACATTAGCATTCTGCTTATTTTTCATGTCATTTTTCTTCTTTCTGTTAGCGCTCAAATCTACCAGAGGCTGAAGAAGGCAAAACTAGAGGCAACATCAAACCAAGCTCAGCCTCGTAGCTAGCCCTACGAGGACAGGAGAGGGCTCTCTCCGGGTCAAACTCAGTGAAAGATGTCCAATAGGATCTGAGATGACCTAAATAAAACACTAATATTGATTTTAGGCTAGTAAATTGATATAAAAAGGGTTTTTTGATAAATGGTTGGGTTTTTCTGGGCTGTGTGGGGCAAAGACAGCAAGAGCAGAGATAAAATGAAAAACGCAGATTATCTCCTGAGGCAAGCTAAGCATGAAGTTTAACAATCAAATTGGAATTATATGGAGTGAAAGACCGCTGCGAGGTTGACAAGGGCAATAGTTGAATCCTTATCAAACTGAAGAAAACATAGAAAATGAATACCTCCCAAGGCAGAGCAGTAAACTGGATTCTTCTTTTCTCACTTAAAAGTATTCAACAGAAAATGATTATGAAATGAAATGTAAAACATTACAAGCTACATATGAAACATAAGAAAGGACAAAATGTTAAATGCACACCACAAGAATCTCAGGAAACAGAGCTGTATTTCTTCATTAAATCCCTATCAAAAACTGTACAATAAAATTCTGTTCTCTCTTCCACACACCTGTCAGAACTCTCCCCCTCTACAAATGATTTTCAATACATTAAATAACTCAAATGTTGAGAACAGATCCTGAAAGTATGGAGCTGTTTCAACTAAAAATGATGAAAATAGTAAAAGAGCCAGCCATTAGTTCTAAAGAACAGCGTTACATTTTCATTCGAGACTTTCTGTGACCAATACAAAAGGCGGAAGCTGTAGTGTGAACCTTCCAAATCATAACTGAAGACAAAGATAAGCAATCTGTCCCTATTTTCCTGCTCAGGTTGGTAATCTGTGTTTAATTTGGGTTTGACTTTACTTTGCCTTTGAATAAAAACTAATCTTTAATAAAAATAGCGCAATATCTTCTCCAATATCAGCGCACACATATCCTTTGACTTTAAAAAGATTCTCCATATGCCAACAAAATAATGAGAAACACTACTCCATCATTTCCAGCTTGAGGATTTCTAATGACCCATGAAAACTAATCCTGGAGCGTAGACTAGCTAAAGACAAAAATAGGTAATCGAACCTTTGAATGCCACTTTACAAAAATTGGGAGAGGTCCCCAATATTTTAATGCTAAAATATGGGTCAAACCGCCACATATGCTCTTTAGACCTGAAGATGAATCGACTTCCCAAATAGCGCAATGACTTCCACCTAGGATATACAACATAATGCCACTTTCATTTCGATTTATTTGTTGGAAGAAACAAAGATAATATTGTGTGAAAGTTTGGTGTGTCGATTTCCTCCTTTAAAAACACCACAATCCTGTTAAAAAAAATCACTAAGCAACCATAAAAACCTGTTTGCAAGCTTTTGGAGTCAACTTGAATCGAATCTGGGCGCAAAAAACGAATTTCTGGACTTTGTTGCCAAGTGGGTAGCGCCCCTGCTCAAGTGGGTAGCGCCCCTCAAGTGGGTAGCGCCCGTTCAATTTTGCACTTGCTGTGGCGCTCAAGTGGGTAGCGCCCCCCAAGTGGGTAGCGCCCACTCAAGTGGGTAGCGCACCCTCCAAACACTATGAAAACTTGTCTTCGGCCTTCAAAAACTCTGGTTGTTGTTCAGCTTCAACCCGAAGAAACTTAGCATGAGGGGTATCTGGCAAAGATGGGAGAAAACCCGATCCATCTGTTTAAAATCCTCGCACCATTCTGCCCAGAAACCGTAACAGCAGTCGAGCTGTCGATCCATTAAGAATAAGAGTAAGACAAACTACCCCACCATTGAAGAAAACGAACAAAGCTCCAGTTTTCTCTGAGAGTTGAGGAATGTCTAAACTGTCACTAGAATGATGTCATCACTTACATTTAGATTTAGAGATAAGGACAAAGTGACAACGCCCTGCCATCCCGACCACACGAGGATAATTGCCTCTTTCCAATTTACACCATAATTAAAATAGAATAGCACTGAATTTAGTACAACGACAACTATTACTCTGGATACTTGTAGAAGCATATAGGGAAGGATAAGAAATCCCCAATATTGATCTCATCACCGCCTCCAGCATTGGTCACACGTAACGGATTTGTATTCAAAAGGTGATTGTAATTTTTACGGAATCCCGCCATCGTGCTAACAAATGGAGTCAATACAAGCTTTGAAGTTTGAAGAATGAGAAATGCTTTCGATAGTTTAGTGTCAAAGCGTGTCTCTTCACGAAAAAAAACAATAATATGACACCTGCAGTTAGAGAGTAATAACGAACATTTTTTTTAGCTAGTGTGTCGCGTTCTAGCCCAATGCACCGCGGGAAATGGGTGCCTTTTACAATTTAATACAGCTCTGCTCTTTTACAGCTTGACATTTTGGCTTGAATGATGTTTTTTTGATTGACCTTTTGCAGGGATGGGCGCTGATCTTTGGCAAAGTGACTAGATCCTTAAATGGAGAAATGTTACGGCTGAAGAACATAGAACTCACATGACAGTATGGCAGCTTATTTACATAAAACAAACTTGAAAATTTCTTCTTCAAAACAGGGTTTTGAAGAAGAATCAATCTCGCATTGATAACCATCTTGAAATAGAAACTCACTGACAAGGGACTGACAGGAAGGAGTCTAACATTGGCTCCAATGGGGATGGCAGCTGTCGCTTCTTGTAGGTGCCAAGAACCTACAGATCTTTGGGAGAGAAGACAGTGCCTCCATCCATTGGGCTATGGAATCATTATTCTGACAAACAGACTAAAGACTGATAACTCCACTTATTAACTGGAAAATCAACTCAAACTGACTTGAGGCAAACTGAAATGACTGAACAAAAACTTTTGAAAAGGGCAGCAGTCCATCAAGCTCTTAAAATCATGATGGAAACCACCTGCATACTGATGTGAATATACAATCATGTATAATTGGCTTTCCAATGCAACCAATCCAGCAAATGGCTGCATACCATATTTCTGCTTTTACTCTCCTTGAGCCGGCAGAATGCTAAACCTGTAGGCAACTCAACACAATCACTGAAACCAAAGCTTATGATAATGAACGAGGAAATATTTATCCTTTCTAATGTTTGCAGAAGAATGCTGAAGGGGTCTTGAAAATCCTGAAACACTGGCTTATCCGGAGATCCAGCTGCAAAAATACAAGTATTCGCTCCATCCTGATCTGAAAGGACAATTGATTTCTGAGGGATAGAAATGCACAGAGAGGTATATGCCATCTGAGTGTTAGCTGTAGGTTCCTTGACTATGAGAAATTCTGACATATATCCCTCAATTTCATGATCTAGATCATTTTTAAACAAAAAACAATCTTCAAGATTATCAAACATGACCGCTTTTTCATCTTTGTGAAAGAAAAAATTATCTGTTTGCTGATCTACACAACTGACTACAAGACAGTCATCTCTTTTAGACGAGGAAAAAATTTCACCAACACTTTCCTGACTATTTGTGCACTGCAAATCTGCTGTAGCTTCCGCTGAAACAAGACCTTTCAAAAGCTGATCTATCTCATCTTCAGACAAAGGAGACAATGCCTTTTGTTTTCTTCTGCTTAAACAATAATTATCTTCATATGACAGGGCTTTCAAACTATCTTTTATTACTGAGTTATTGAAAGGAGATTTATCACTTACTTGCACAAAGATCTCATTCTGTTTTCCATGAACTGACTGAAGGGCTTCTTTCTGAAGGCTGTGTTCTAATGATGGACTGACAGTAGGACTGAGAACATTTGGATCCATTACTGTGTCTTCTGCATTCCAGATGATCTCGATAGCAGAATTCTCTTTGATGGGCTTCAGCACAAGATATGCTTGGTCATCACAATCTGAATGAAGTTCTGAAATAGTTGGCTTGACTGCATCACAATCTGCAATCTGCATATTGTCTTCTTCTGTGAGCAGATCTGAAATGACATTCTCCCTTTCATCATTTTCAGCCATATGGCCATCAACCTGCTGCAAAGTCTCCTGAGCATCTTGATGGGTATCCTTTAGGTCCTCTTCATGTTGCTGAAATGGGTTCTCATATAGAGCCTCCATGATTTCTCCGTCCATGAAATCATTATCACCATAAAACAACTCTAGATCTTCAATGAAGTTATGTACATGGCTACAACAGTTCTGAACTAAAATCAAGGATGGATATGATTCTTTATACTTTTCAAAGAACACGGTATGAAAATCCCTTAAACAGTAAATAGAAGCAGCTAGCAAACTTTCATACCAGGATCGGGCTTCATCTTCCAGAGTAGCCATAAACATTTTCATCAAACAGTCTTCAGGAAAATTGATCTTTAATTTATGCACATGAATGTGAAATTTCACCAGATGAAGAGCAGTGTCATTACCTTCCTCATTTCTGAACATAGGCAAATTCTGAAGCCAATCCACCTTGGGCATCTTATTTGGAAAACCTGGGATGTGATCTCGGCTCATGGGATACATATCGCAAATATCAGTATACATATTGCAAATATCTTGTTCAAAGCCATGTCAGAGACAGAGTCAGAGTATGAGCAGGAGTCGGACAATGATTCCACAACAGAGGGTAATGTGCCACGGAGGCCTCACAGAGGTGGCAAAGGTGGTAAACATCTCAGGGAGGAGCCTACTTCTTTGGCTCAATTGCAGGCATGTCCGCTTGCAATGGATTGTTTTCGGGTTCAGTCATGTTTTCAATTCTGTGAAATGATTTCACAAACCCAACTTCATCGTGAACTAGCTCGCCTATTTGTTCTTCATTTACGTAATGGCCGTGTAAATCTCGCTGGAGTAGATTTCTTTTTGTCACCAATGACTATTGCTCAGGCCACTGGTATACCAAATGTAGGAGAGGAATGGAACAAACGTCAGCATTTAGAGAAATCCTACTATCAGCCATACATCAAACCTGAGTATATGAGGCACTTGGGCAGAGTTTTTCCTTTCAGATTCCTGAGGGATGAGTTTGCACTGCTGATGAAACTCATCATTCGGTATTTTAGTTGCGAGGGCAGATTCGCACGTCTCTTTGCGTACCATGTTCGTTTGTTGATGCACTTCACAAGGGTACGTATGATGAACATTCCGTATTTCATGTATCGCAACATAGAGAGGATGATGATCTTTGTACAGAAGAAGAGCCCAGCACAACAGCATAGAAGTATATATCATTACGCTTTGATCAAGATCATAGTGTTACATCAGTTGGCACAGCAGGGCATCACTTGGGAGGATTTCATCTCCCGTGACTTTTTCACAGTGTCACAGCCGCCTCCCGAGGTAGTTTATGATGCGGGAGAGCCTTCACACCAGCCGGACATTCCTGAGGTCGGGAAAATCAGTGCTCCATTGTTTATGACATATCAGCAAGGCCACAGGACCTTATTTGCAGCTACACGGCGAGTATTATCTCCACCCAGGGTGGAAGGGATCTTGCCGACTTCATCAGCAGAGCGAGTATTATCTCCACATGATGTGGAAGGGGTCTCGCCTTCTTCTTCAGCAGAGGTACAGATATAGGACAGGGGCAAGAAGCCTATGCATGATGAGGGCCCATCAGGAGGCCGGGACACAGATTTCATAATCATTGATGTTGATGCGAGCTCTCCTAGCTCGAAACTGAGGGAGATCATCCAGGAGCAGAGGGTCGAGAATGACACGCTAAAAGATAAATTGTAGAAGGCTCAGTGGGTGATAAACTATCTGGAGCAGCGCAACAAACAGCTTGAGGATGAGCACACACTTTATGAGCTGAGGCGAATCCGTGAGGATCGACAGTTGGCCCGGAAGAGACCTGGTGACATGACACCAATTGATCGAGATTCTGTACTCACGCATGTAAACATCCATCTGGAGAAGTTGCCGGCAAAGGCCAATAGAGAGAAGGACATGCTTCGTCACATGAAAGGCCATTATTGGGCTCGCATGCATGTCTGCAAAGCGAGAATGAAGATTCTGAAGAGGAGGTTGAGCGAAGCACTAAAATGGCGGAAAAGGCCTGATCCACTCCGAATTTTGGCCGAGGCATCGTTGGCTGGGCAAGATACATGATGGAGGGTCTTCGCTCCGAATTTGAGCAAATTCGGAGAAAATTTTGTCATTTTGAAATATTTTGGTCTAAAAACAGGGTTTTCAGTTAAGCTGGTAGCGCGCCCATATGCTCACTTTTTTTCAGGACACTTGCTGAAGGAAATATTTGCATTTTTGGATTTTTCATGATAAGTTATGCATCCTCAGGAATTTCCAAAGCATTTCATCAGATTCTGGATAGTCAAAAAGCTCAAAAACACCATGAAAACCACCTTGCTGCCACCTTTTGCACCAGCAGGAATTACTTCTGGGAGAATGAAGTTTTGGAGGGGAAAATGAGCTCCAAATTGAGAAATTACACTTGGGTTGGATAGCCAACATCCAGGGCTTTCCAAAAAGCTATCATGAGCTCAATTTTGATGCCAGGAAGTGCCTCACAATCAGGTTGAAAGGCGCGCTACCCACTTAATTCAGGGGCGCTACCCACTTAAATTTTTGGCTGAATTTTCAACTTCCAGCTCAGAATTTCGGCCAGTTGGGACCAGTTTTGCTTGTGGATGAAATTTTTGGGTTTTCATGATGTAAATTGATGGTAGACATATAAATTTGGCTTATTTTTACCTATTCTAGAAGATTCACTCTCAAAAAAGTGAAAATCATGTAAATGAATCAGTTTCCACTCTTTTAGAGGCAAGTTGTTAGCTGCCTAGATTTTAGCTCCTTGATTAGAATTTGTTGGAACTGCTCCTAGAAGGAGGATTTCGACCCCTAGAGGTGTGGAAAGGGGTTAGAGTGATCTATATATTGTAATTTCTGATACATTCTACAGGTTGGACTCTTGGGAAACTTTTGGCACACATTGTAAATATTTTTCATATTTTGGCTAAGGAAAGATCAGAGGTTTTGCGGCACTTGTTGGGATCCTTGTGGTGTTCTATTCTTGATGGTGTTTTCTCTTTGTTTACTGTAAGTTCTTCATGTTTAATGTATGCCATTCCTTTCATATGCTTCTAAACTAAATTGAATGAGTAGATGAGGTTGAATCCATTGTTTACAGTGCTCTGTCTTTGAATTCATTTAGTTCTATATGTTTTCGACTGTTTGGAGAGGATCCAAGTTCTTCTTTTCCCTCTTCAGCTCCTTGTCGGTCTAATCTGTTCATATATCCAATAAAAAGCATCAAGACAATTGCCTACCTCGCCCCAACTCGAATTCTGCAGAGATCTGACCTTATCCCCGGACCCAAAATTTGTTTTTCCCATTTCTCCAACGAAAACTCAAAAAATCAAAATCAAACATACCTATCTCTTTACTAGCCTAAAATCAGTATCAATTTTGAGTCATCACAGCCCCTTTGAAGATCCTTTGCTGAGATAGACCCGGAGAGAGCCCTCTCCTATCCTCGTAGGGCTAGCTACGAGGCTGAGCTTGGTTTGATGTAGCCTTGAGTTTTACCTTAATTCAGCCTAAGGTAGATTTGAGCGCTAACACTTTCTACATTCATTGGCATAGTGCCCATATTTCTTGCAATAATGACATTGGACATTGGATTTGTCATACCTTTGTCCATGAGCATGTTGGTGTTGGTGTCCACCTTGCTGGCTGTTGCATTGGCCATGGCTCTGACTTTGACTGTTGCCCCTTCCTTGTGAATGTGAAGGGCTGTTCCTTCCACCTCTGTTTTGGCTTCTACCTCTTCCTCTTCCTTTACCTTGACCTCTTCCTCTTCCTGAAGGAATTTGGGTCTTGAAGGCGTGCTCAAGAGATGAGTTTCATCTCTGCTCAATCTATGTTCATGAGTTATCAGCGAGGCATGAAGTTCATCTACTGTGAACCGTGAGAGATCTTTGGTCTCTTCTATGGTGGTTACAGTAACATCAAACTTTGAGGGTAAGCTTCTCAAAAGTTTCTCCAGTATTCTTCTCTCTTCAAGAGTTTCTCCATGGAATCTTATCTGATTTACAATCCCAATCACATGTGTAAAAAATGTGTCTACACTGTCTGACTCTTTCATGCAAAGAGTTTCAAAATATCTTCTCAGCAACTGAAGTTTTGCTGTCTTAAATTTCTCCATACCTTGATAGGCTACTTTCAGAGTTTCCCTTGCCTCCTTGGATCTCTTAGCTGCTACTATCCTTGGAAACACACTCTCATTTACTGCTTGATACAAATAGAAGAGGGCTTTAGAGTCCTTCTTTCTATTGTTCTTCAATAAATCCTTCTCTGCTTGAGTTAAGGCATTAAAAGCCTGCTCATCAGCTGGTTCAACAAAACCATCTTCAACAAGTTCCCATAAGTCTTGTGAAACAAACAAGGCTCTCATGGTAATGGCCCAATAATCATAGTTCTTTCCATTAAACTGTGGAAGTTGAACATTTCCAAGACTCATACCAGTGCTTGGTCCAGCCATTGCTCTTAAAACTGAACTCTGAACTTAAAATAAACTGTCTTTCCTTCTCTGAAAGAACAAACTCTTTTAAATAATAAGCAACTCTGTTATCTTTGAGAAATACCTGACCTTTGACTTCTGCTGAGCTTTCATGCTACTGGAGAAGACGCTGCAACAAGTCTTCTTCTTCTTCAGCTTCTTTGAGACCTTCAAAGAGCCTGAACTAGCTCCGATACCATGTTGGAATTATTGGAAATTCCGAGCAAACATGAGAGAATGACGCTCTCCTCTAAACACAGAGAACTTTAAAAACAAAAATTCGCTTCTGGACAGAGATGGCATGAAAATATGCTTTCTATTTCATTAACAGAACTTATAAACAAAAATTGTTACAGATTTCTTCCTCAACAATGAGGGATTTACAAAATATGAGTCGAGACTGCTACAGACGCAGTGCTCTAAACAAATCTTCTCTCTCTCTGTCTCTCAAGAACGCACACGCAGTGCTTAGTTCTTCTTACTGTGTTTTCTTTCGCCTGCGGGCACACACATAGTGATACAATTACATTACAATGCAATACATTGCAATACCATAGCTCTCGGGCCTTTTCCCTTTTTATATGGCGCGGCGGAACAAAAATACATATAAAACATAAACAAACAAATAAACGAAATATATAGGAAAACCTTGCAAAACATAAAAATTTAAATATGGCGCGACGTACGAGTGGGGTCCACATCGCAGTCGGCCAAAATGCGATTTGCGATGGCGCAAACGGCAGAACAATCAAACTTGTGACGGTACGATCTGCGATGGCGCATATCGCAACTTTCAAAAACTGCGATATCATTTTGGCGAACGAACAATGGAAATGCGATTGTGCGATCGTGTGATGGCGCGATGATCGTACATCGCAACTTTCAATATTGCGATGGTATATATAAATGTGGCAGACCAAATTTGCGATTTTGCGCTTTTGCGCTCAAGTGGTAGGGACCACTTGTCCTTCCGCTTCATAATTAACTTCCGCCTGTTTTTAATTCAATTCATTCATTTGGCTGTTGAGGCTTTAAACGCCCGATTTGACTATTTTAATGAATTCGCTCCTCCGTAGACAAAATCTTCATTTCTTCTGCTGAAGTAACTTCTCGCCCATACTTCAAAATTAATTCTTCTGCTATCTTACTTGGCTGCGGCCCATCAAAAATTTAATTCTCCTTACGGTTCTCCATTCTTCTTTAATACAGAGTGCTGTGCACTCAATCTTTGCTGCGTTGCTACTCCTGTACGCTGTTCTTTGTTCTTCCTGCCCAAGGCACGGCAGGTGACTTTAATATTTCTAACAACCCAGAATCCGGTAATTAGGAATAATTACATAACAAACGGCCCACAATAAATTTTCCTTTCAGATTTCGTTGCATTGCCATTAATAAACAAAGCTCCCCAGACATGAATCTGTCAGTCTTGAAATACACATCTTACGCTATTGGCTCTGATAAAGAAAGTGAATGCCATATAGATAGGAGCGTTTGTTCAGATGTGATTCCTGACAAAGTAGAAACAGAACACAATCTGATAAAGGAAAATTGAAAACCATATAGATATACCATGACAAAGAGAATAAAGCCTAATACTTTATCTTTATATATTCCCTCCTCTTTTTCCTTTTTTTCCCTTTATGTTTATATAATTCCCTTATAAAACTAAAAATTTAGCGTATTCTTATTCACTTCTATAACTAAATTGTTAGATGTAATTGATTTTTAAATATTTAGGTTGTATTGATTTTCTTTATCTATATTAAAAAAAATGTTAAAATTAAAATTATATATATATATATATATATAGATATTATATTTAATTTTTTAATATTTAAAATAATAAATTTTATTTGAAGCTCATAAAAGATGTATTAAAAAAATTAAAATATGATATTGTAATAATATATATTATGAAAAATATTATATTATAATATTGTTTATAAAAATATTTTATTAATAATTAAACATAAATTTATAATAATATATTATATTAAAAATAAAATTTGATTATATATATATATATGAAAATAATAAGAAAATATTAATCATCACTAAAACAAAGGTTCTAAATTCAAACTCGTTCCGCATATTACGGGGAACAATGTACCCACTGCTGGTTGAGATTGTTAAAAATGATGAAAATAATGGGAAACAACGAAACCACACTTACAAGTTAAAGAAATGAACTTTGGACCATTAAAACTAAGAGCCAACACACTTGTAAAATTCTGTGTATCTAATATTGTAGTACCCAAATTTGATAAAGCTGGATTGGTGTAAAAATAATAATAAGTGTAGTTATATAAATTAATAGTTTTTAAATTTTTAGGCATTAAGTATCAAAACACTTTAAATTAATTGGTGATAAATGTTAAGAAAATTTGATTTTTGTTATTATAAAATTTAACAAAATTATAATTTTATATGGAACAAAATAAGATTGAACCTTATTTTATCATGGAGATTTTTATTATGTAAATAGATTTTGATATAATGGAGAAAGAAATTGGAGCAAAAATTACTCACAAAATTATTAGTATATTCACCTTCAAAGCTAAATTACAAGACCATAAATAGTGACAGATTCGAAAATCTCTCAAGAGCACTCCAACAACAGAAAAACTAATCCTACCTATATATTATTGTCAACATTATTCCAAGTCCCCATTTTAATGCTTACATTACATCATCACAAAGGTTGTTACAAGAATCATAAATTACATATAGTCACATATGTTTGGTTGGTCTTCATCAACACTCACATCTACTCTGGAATCCCGCAAACATTGCTCTTTCTTCACCACAACTCCATTTAAAACATAAACTCTTTTTACCATCATTGAAGAACTTTGTATAATTGATGCTTCTCGATCTCCTCAAGGACAATCTCAATACTACACCATCCTATAGACAAACTCCGATCTATCAAAAACAATTTTGATAGTCATATAGGTGAGTTGTCTAGGTCCAACAGTTAATTATGCAAATGGTATTTCTACATACATAGATATCATAACATAACCTATAATAAATACACTTGAAGCACCTAATAACATCAATATTCATTAGCATCTAACAAATTCATATCAACAAATCAACAATATGTTCTCCAATATGTTCTCTCAGTACCAAGGAACATTTAGAACCAATGACTTGAACTATGTCACTATGTTCATTATGTGGTTTTGCACCTTGAATTTACAAACCACAAAATATACATAATTGAAATATTATGCAAGGCACACACTCTATTTATTTATTTAGCTTGCTAAGCTAAGCTCTATTCGATGGAAAGGCAAAAGGATTAAAAAAAAAAAAAAAACTCAAAACTCTTTAATCAATCTAATCTAAGATCTAGATCGATGCATAAGTAACCCATCCACAATCAAGGTGCATGTCATAATTCATCGTCTTTGCCATAAGTCTACCCAGGGCTCTCCAGCGGCAACGCCAACATGTGAGTAATATACTGGCTACAATTTGGATCATCAATACAATTAATGTTACAGCAAAGATTTTGCAACAATGTATATGAACGTAAAAATTTTCAATGCTGATGGAGTGCCCAACGCCCTATAACCCTGATTTTTTCTTCCAAATACTATCTAGAAAATGCATGTGTGTATTCCTACACAACGAGAAAATACAACTCTCAAGCGGGTTGCACGACTTCTTTCTAATTGATAGTAACATTGGTCATTGCCTTGAGGAATATGAGATCTTCAATTCATGGGGTAGGAACCATTGCTTCACCCACTAGGAATGTGATTTCAAGAATAGGCATTTTGCGAAGCTGGACCTACATAACCACGATTGGGGTGAAAACAACATTTCCATGTGTGCAACCTTGTCTCTCTCCTTGAAAAACAATTAATATTTCAAAAATAAAACAACTCCATGAATTACAAGTCTCCTATAGATCAAAACTTCTAGACACTAGCATATTTGAAGGAGCTCAGTGATAAACGGTACTATTGCCTTTGAATTTCCATAACAAGTCATTAGCTTCAACCACAAGTTCCTATAAATTCTGACAACAAGTGTCGGGTTGTCGTCTCCTTTCACGTGGAATGCATAGTTGACATGATCCAGATATCAATTGTTGTGACCGAAATTACTACAGTTCCATATGTATCATCTTATGACTTGTTGGAAAATTTATGTAAGTGACACAAGGAGAAAATGCACTCATGAAATAATCAATTCATCTCCCACAGTAGTAGCTTTTAAATGGATATTGTAGATGCCCAAAGCTTAATTTGCAACCAATTCACACCTTTCGAATGCATCCAATTCATTCCTTTCGAACTCTTCCTTACATATTTCAGAACACACCTCCACACAAAATTGAACGATGAGGATCCATATCATCAATAGATCAACAACTTGCTACCTCCCCATGTTTTGCAGACACATAGATCACACTCAACACAAAAAATACACAAAATTGATACTTTCACACAATATTATTCTAACCTAAGCCTATGTACATACAATTAAAATTGCTGAAATTGCATGATCACACCCCTCTCGTTAGAGATTTGGGGCTGAATTTGCTTTGATACGAACAAAGAAATTGGAGGAGAAGACACCACATAAATAGTGCTCTTGAGATCCAATAGATTCTAAAGGAGGAGAATATTATTGAGAAATCTCTCAACAAAACTCCAACAACCAAAAAACCTATCCTACCTATATACTATTGTAAGCATTATTCCAAGTATACCATGGGCCAATACCATTGCTTCTAGATACCACATACCCAAAACATCCATAAATCACTTCATATGACTTTTTTTTAATTAACCAATATCCAACCTACGCATAGTACGATATGTATACAACACCGAATATCCAACATGTACAAGCACCATCTATGCCTAGCACTGCATATGCAATATACACACAACACCATATATACAACATGCATACAACATCATATGTACACAATAATACATATGTTACATGTACACATCACCATAGGTAGAACCAATGAATATAAAACATGAACAAAATATAAATAACAATAGTAATACACATCCATAGACCACACACTGACCCCACGAGAAACCTTTCTTCTAGTTTATTTCCACTATCCATGCTTATCCTAGCATGTTGCAGATCACGCTACTTTCACTTCGCTGATGTATCCCTCAACATTACTTGTCCATAACATAAACATAGGCATAGTACAAGCATATAATATCAATTCATTTCCACATAATACTGACCTCATAAATCTGTCAGAGTTACTCTTCCCACTTGATTCTGCATAAGACCAAGAACCTCTTCATGCCATTCACCTGAATAATAAATTATTCCTCCACAAGAATAATCCTTGAAAACCCTATCATACAGTGACATAGATACATATATACATACATATATATAATCATTATCATAAAATAATCATGATCCTATCAGACAATGACATACATATATAAACATCGACATAATCATTGTAGGTTTTAACCCTGAACATAAATTATCTACAAATGACTCTTATAATAGAAAATAAACAATAGTGAGAGCATAAAACATAAAACAGATAAACACAGAGATTTTCCCCAGGATCCCAAATCGGGACGACCAACTTGATTTTTCATTATATTCCTTTTAGTGTTACAACACATATATATACATGCCGAAGCATACATAAACCCTAATCCGACAACCACAGTTAGAACATAACCGTAGTTCCCTTGACCGGATCTACAAAATACCAGGGGCCGAAAACCATCCTACCCCAAAACCATGTGCAAACTCATGCACAAAACATGGGTGGGTCCGCCTATGAGTGGGACCGCATACCAAAACAAATTTTGCCGAGGCGCTGCCCCGGACCCCAACAGGGGGGGCTGCCGTCCCCCCTGTGACCCCCTTGCTGCGCTCGGCGCAATGTACAGCACGTGGGGCTGGTCGTGGAAATAATATAACACATACCCAACAATCATGATCACGATAAAATTTCTATATATCATAAGGTCTAGGTTAATAGAAATTTGTTTATTCATGCATAACATGCACAACATTGAGAAAAAAAATTCCCAACATAGCCAAGGCATCTAACACCTTAGCTCCATTCACTTTACCTTTTTTGTTACCTTTCTCGCAACCGTTCTACCACCGTCCATTTACCTCAATGGACCCAACCAATCCAACTAAATGTCATATTCTTACCTTCTGCAATGCTTACTCATGCACCAAGCTTCATTCCGGCCTTACATTACCTGATGGGTACCACAAAGCTATCCCTAAACTCGCTTAACTTTCCTCTTTCCCAAACCAATTCCCAAGACTCAAAACATAAAGGGAAAGAACAAGAAACAATCATGAAAACCAATAAAAATACAACAACATAATCAAACTTAGTGACATGATTATGCATTAGATGCAATCAAGACAAAAAATCAAGCACAAACAAATAAAAAAGGCTGAAAGCATAAGAATAGCAACAAACACCATGACTCAATTCCCCATGGTTTCGAAGGAAATCTCAACCCGACCCTTTTCAAATATTTCACGGCAGTCTCTTTTTCCATGCAATCCCCTACATCATACCACTATAAACACATAATTGTTAGTGCATAAATAAATATAAAAATATACCAGTTATCTTACCTTGTTGTGCCAAGCACACTGCCTCATAACTGAACACATCCATACCATCTCTCAAGGGACTCCAATCGATTGACGAATCCATCTATAACTAGAAACTAGCTGATATACCTATCAAATACATGTTCATGAATATGTCAAATATCCACATAGTTTTAGACAAAGTCAAGGTTAAGAAGACTTTGTGTTTTCATGCAAAGTGCTCATTTGTTTGTAATTAGGGTTTCCAAACCTATCCCAAGGAATTATTACCCAATTCCTTTCATTTACAATCATCCTGTTCAATTCTAAAACACATTGTGTCCTGTCCTCAATCTCGAATTCCTTTAGTTCCTTTTTTTGCTTAGAATTTATAAAATCAATCAATATTTTAGCATATAGGGATCTGTTTTTTGAATTTTGTTTGTATTCTACAAATATTCCCTCCAAGTCCCTAACAATATTCTTCTCTTCTCCAATAATTACAAAAAAATCCCATAATTTTTAACAGTCTCAATAATATCATTCCATATAACCTTCCTGGTCTGTACAAGAGGCATATTCCCTTTTAATTTCTCCTTTAGCTCCTTGATTTCCTGACAAGCAGTTTGGTAATCTCTTCTGTATTTTTCAACATTTTCTTTGCTCGTCAACACCTCTTTCTTAGTGAATTTAATCACCTTTCATGCACTATCCAAGTTTCTTTGAGTCTTTTTCAAATCAATTTCTTTCATCCTCAACCCAGTCTTGACTTGAGTTATCTTGGCATAAGGATCTTTAGAGTCAGATGATACAAGAATGGTACAGACATGAGAATCGAGTTTCTTCTACAAAGTATTATTCATTTCATTCAATTTGGATATTTCCCCATTCTTCTGTAAAAGGTATTGCAACAATTGTTCTTTTTTTTTTCTAGTTGGGCCACCTATGTAGCCATTGGGTTTTCATCATTGGGTTGTTCAATTTTCTTCTTTAAAGCCCAAATTTCAGATTTAGCACCCTGCGGTAGCTTTTGGACTTCCTTAGGATTGTTGGAATATGTTGGATTCCTTGGAAGGTAATAATGTCTTTGTATTATGTCGGAAGTTGAATGTAATCTTGTGTAAAAGAGTAACACATTATATCCCATATTCATTATGTCATAATATACTCTTGTACCCATTTATTATATAAAGAGGTGTTATTTTAGAGAATTATATTATCCCACATTCAATATGTCAGAGTAATTCCTCCACATATCCGGGTATATAATGGGGTCAAGGGAGATTTTTTGTAAAAAATCACATATGATCTTGTGCTCATATTGTTGTATTGGGTTATTTGTAGTTGCTCTCTTTGTAAGATTGCAGGAGATTTCTAAAGATTTTTCCTCGTTCTCTTTCTGTTCTTATTCATATGTTGTTGGCTTCTTAGATAGATAGCTAGTTTAGTAGATCTAACATTCTCACATGGTATTAGAGCCATGGTTACTATGATCTAACATCTTCTTTGAATTTAACCATCAACGTGTATCTTCATTTTTTTTTTTAATCTAGGCACTCATTTTTGTAGATTTGCTTTGTATCTGGTAGATGTTAGGCTTCTCTTCAAATCTGGGCATGATTCTACGTATTTGAGATTTCTTTTCTTATAACACTAACTTTATTATGTAGTATTTTTGCAGATTTTTTTTTCAAGGGCTCTTGATTGTTTTTTCTATAAGATATATATTTTTTTTGGATTTTCAAGGGGTTATTGATCATTTTTCTATAAGATCTATATGTTTTTTGGATCCTCCTCAAAGATATCTATATTCCAGTTGTAATATTCAGTTACGACAGTTTTTTTTGTTTTGTTTTTTTTTTTTTGACAGGGCGTAAGATTGGCAGATTGAGGGTTCAGATCATAATTTCAGTTACATAGGTAGATTAGCTGCACCATTTCCGAAAATTGGTTATAATAATCATTTGGAGCATTATTGAGTGTTTTTTTATTTTTCCACCTGATGTTTTTGTCAGATCTGTTACCTTTTGTGCAGAATTTCCCAAAAAAGAGTAGATATTTGGGTTCATCTCACCAAGCTACCCAATGTCACAAGATAAATCAACTCAAACAGAGTATCAAGAATAAAGTTATCAATGATTTAAGATTGGTAGTTTTTTTCAAGTTTTTTGGTGACGACAAACGAACTGCAAAAATTTACAGTTCTCTATCCACTTTTTCTCTTGTCATTTCTTGCATTTGAGTTTATATTTATTGCCAAAATTTCTATCATTATGACTTCATAAGTAGCTTATGTTCCTGAACTTATCAGCTCTAACTATCTTGCATCGAAAATGAAAATGATTGATGTTCTCAGGAGTAAGAATCTATGGAGGTTGGTTAATGGTGAACACAAGAAACCTACAGATTATCAAGCCTTGATTAAATGGGAAGAAAATTTTGATCAATAAAGAGGGCTAATTGGTCAAACAATTTCATATAGTCTTCAGGTAAGTATTGAGGCAAAAGACAACCCGGTTGAGGTATGGGAAATTCTTGCTTCTTTATCTGATAAATCTGATGATGTTTTTGCTTATTACCTTGAAAAGAAGATTCATGATCTAAATCCTACTAATTTTGAGAGAGTAGAATTATATCTTGCTGAATTTAAAACCTTAAATGAAAAGCTAAATAATTGTGGTAAATATTACAAGAAGACACACACTGCTCTTATCATTCTTGTAGAACAAAAATTGCCATCATGTTTTGAGATGTTCATCCAAACTAGGAATATGGCTCTTGAATTGTCTCAAAGTACCATAAAACCTAATTTTGATGATTTCTGTAAAGGGTTGATAAATGAGTAAGAAAGGTTGATTGCTTCACAACAAGTCTCACCTAATAAATCTCTTATGGCACATAATAAAAATCCTAAGAAAAGTTTTAATAATGCCAAAGGTTATTTTTCACACACTTCTAATCATACTAATAATAATGGTCATGCTTCTCATGCACATCATGCAACTAGTAAGAAAAAAAAGGTGTATGATCCTTGTAAGCATTGTGGTAAAACTAACCATCCTGAAAAGAATTGCTTTAAAGCGAAACATTTAAACAAGAAAAATTCTAATGAATCTTAAGTAGCTTTATGTGCATCTATTGTTTCATATAATAATTATTATTCTAATGTGGAATGGATAATGGATTCTGGTGCTTCTAAACATATGACTGGTAATGCTCCTTTATTTACGTTTTATGACACTAATAAGCACTCATCTCAGAAAGTTTCTATTAGTGATGGTAAACAAATTTCCGTAATTGGTTCTAGTAATATTAATGTTTCTAATGGTCAATTGGAAGATGTTTTTCATGTTAAAAACATGCCCATCGGCATACTTTATATTTATCGTGCATGTCAGAAAGGTTTTAAATTTGAAGCTTGGACCGATAAATATTTTCTTAAAGATATCAACCTAAATTACAAAGTAGTTTCTTCTGGCCCTCTTGATCATACAACTAGTTTATATAAATTTGTAGGTTTTAATTCAACTAAGAGACAACCCTTTTATTCCTATGTTGCTCATGTTGATGAACTAAGTAAATTATGGCATGAAATATTCAGTCACTTGAATTATGGTAAAATGAAAATACTAACTAAAATGGTTCATGGTTTGCCTAATATTTCTTCTACTGCTGGTGTTTGTGAAGGATGTGTTCTTGGTAAACATCATAGAGAAATGTTTGACAAAGGTAAATCCTGGTGTGCTAAAGAACCTTTCTAATTAATTCATAGTGATATTTGTGGTCCTCTAGAATTTCCTTCAATATCCCATGCAATTTATTTTCTTACCTTTATTGATGACTTTAGTAGAAAATCTTGGGTTTATTTTTTGAAAAATAAAAGTGAAACATTTGTAAAATTTCAAGATTTTAAATCCATGGTTGAAAATGCATCTGGTAAGAGTATTAAAACTTTACGATCTGATAATTGGGGGGGAATTTGTTAAGAAATAATTTGTTGCATATTTATCTAAACATGGTATTTAACATCAAAAGACTGTTCCTTACACACCTCAACAAAATGGAATTGCTGAAACGAAAAATAGAACTTTAGTTGAAATGGCTAGGTGTATGCTTTATTCGAAAGGACTGCATAAGAAATTTTGGCTGAAGTCATCTGTTATGCTAATTATATTTTAAATAGAGTTCCTACTAAAGATGTTAAGCATGTTACCCCTGAATAAAAAGACAATGGATGTAAACTAGATATTAGTAATTTTAAGGTGTTTGGTCGTGAATTTTGGGCTCATATTCCAAATGAAAAATGAAAAAAGTTAGAACCCAAATCTCACAAGTGTATCTTCTTTGGTTATTGTTGGTGTCCAAGTGTGAATGAATATTCAAACCCTTTCCCACATTAATTATCAATCTGGGTGCATACATTATTTCAAGGTAACGCGCAAGGTATATGCAGGTTCAATGGCACAATCCAATATTGATCACAAATTCAACAATTAAATTAACCAGAACTACTATAAAATTAATTAAAGATAAATTGCAGAATTAAAAAGGAATTCATAGCAATTACAGAATTATACCGGAACAACAGTTACAATAACAAGCCAATATGTGAAATCAACAAAAGGAAAATAACGCAGCACCTGATCAGAAGAGAGGGTCCAACTCTCTGATCAGGGCTACGGAAAATTTATAGCTCACAAATGGAACAACAAAACACTATGCATTCAATTGATTGAAAACGCTTCTGTTACAATATCTGTCTCTTTTTGCTTAACCCTATATGCCTTCCCCTTCTCTCTGATTTGTTTCTCTTTAAATGTACAAACAAAATATGGAAATAGATTGATTAAAAAATATCAATAAGCAAGATGAGATCTAAAGATCTTTCCAGCATGATTCAACTGGCAGAAGTCGAATCTGGCAATTACAATAGGGGCAATTTTGGAAAACGACCACAACAGAAAATCTACAAATATGTCATTCGAAGAACCCTGCGTTTCTTTCAATCAAGACCAAATTTTCGAAAAATTCTCATGTGAAAAATAATTTGATCCATTATGCACAAAACCCATGTTTCTGACTTTTAGGATTCTTCTCTGTTTTCCCAAAACATTCAACGCAAAACTGTCTCTTGTTATTCCAGTGAATTTCTAAGTTGGAATATTTAATTATTAGCTAAAGATCAAATCTACAATCTAAAAGATATCTTTGAGGCTAAAATAGTGAGTTATATTATTATGAATTCATTAATAAACCATCATTGGAAAAAGCATGCATAATAATAATTAATTTATTAAAATAAAAGAGAATAACTATTATTTATCCAAAAGAGCATAAATAATTATGAAATAAAATTATATAATAAATTATGATAAATAATGTAATAAAATAACATTAGAAATTGATGAAATGGATGTTAAGAAGTGATAATAATAATACAAATTAGTGGCCCAAAATCTCCCTCAAACTGAACATGTTGCATGTCCCCATGCACACCAATGTCTTTGTAT
This sequence comes from Pinus albicaulis, assembly GCA_034641835.2. Lineage (NCBI taxonomy): Eukaryota > Viridiplantae > Streptophyta > Pinopsida > Pinales > Pinaceae > Pinus > Pinus albicaulis. The sequence continues at coordinate 258,112,949 of CM076578.1, forward strand.
TAACCAAGTTGTAATACAATAATCAAAATGCTCACCCCATCGCATGATATTGATGGAAGAGAAGGCTTCTTCCTAAAATGCTTCCTTAAATTAATTTTCATGTATACTTTCAACCATATGTATATGAAGTTGCAACAAAGTATGATACAAGTAAATACAAATTTCATTACAAACTAGATTTTGCTGAAATTTTGTCAGCAAATGTATACTATATCAATGCTTCTCCAATCCGAAAATAAAATCAATGCAACGAACGGATTTCAATATATCAGAAAAATGGTTTTAGATAATAATGCATGATTTTTTTTTTTGGAATTAACAAATTGGGTTATCTTTAAAATTTCTGGGTTTAATGACACATCTTCGTTGTCCAAAAATCAGAAGAAACCAATTGATGGTTTTAAGGATATACAAAAAATGAGCAAGAAATGAGAAATCATTCATCATGCATAACAACACTTTCTCCCATAAACTGGAGAATTAACATGCCCTCATGCTACACTAGAAGACAAATTGAGGTGGTTTCTATAATCATGGCTAAAATCTTTGCTTGGTGTATAACATGGAATAAAGGAGATTTTGAGAATGAATAATGAGATCGATGGATGATAAATAATAATAATGGCATGTTCATGATAATGAAAGTAACACTCCCCCAAACTGAAAGATTTTGTCTCTGAAAAATGGGAAGTGGTAAAGAAGGGGCAATAATGGTTGAAAAATATGAGTGAATTATGGTCAATGGTTTTTCATGACATTCTCCAAAAAATTTAATAGATCAAAACCTTATACTATTTTACCTCCATAAAAAAAAAATGTGGAATGACATGTATTGATTGACATTTATTGAAGCTGATGTAGGCTTAGTTGATGCTGAAAGTGATGCGGAAGGTTGAAGCCATGCAAAAAAATTAATCAAAAAGTGTAGCAGGGTTTCCTTCCACCAAACTGATTAGTTTCCATGTCATCTATAAAATTCTTTTTCTCATGAGTATCCTTAATAATTAATTCATCACCTCAATAACCTCATTACATATAAAAGTGACATAATCATATTGTGAATGGCATGGGATAATAATGGATAAGAAGGGAAAATATGCATTCCTTATACCCATAAGATTTGGTTGTTATGAGCACATAAATTATGAGAAATAGTTATCCCAATATTTTCTTCTCAAGGTCTGTCCAATTACCTGGGATTCAAAATCAGAATTAGGCCTATTTGTTCTACCTCAAAACAGTAGTGGTGTTGTTAAGCTATGAATAAATGTTGACTGATTGGGAAAAGTAATTATATTTGGTTAAAAATATGATGCTTGAAGAATAAAGGAATGATAGATTTGATGATACAAAATGTCAAATATCAAATATCCTAAAAGTTTCATCCTTGACATGTAAAGTAAATATTTATAACTCAATAATAGATATAAACCATAACCACCATCATCTAAGAACTCATTAAATATTACCCCATGAACCATGAGTTTAGAAAACCTTGTATATACAACAGTAAGCTTTATCAGAAATTAGTTTTGAGAAAACAAGGTAACCAAGTAGATTATAGTATTAAATTAACCTCTATACCATAGACATAGCCACTACTGCCAGCAGGCGTCCATAGCCTCGACAGGGATGCCATTTTCACCCATTTATATGTCAGTGTCCCATTTATTAGAAATAAGTACATAGTTGCAAAAAGCCTTTCAATTTACTTAGATGTCAATTGAAGATCATTGTTCTGGCATGGTAACCAATTAATAACAATGCCATTCACGGGAGCTAACAAAAGTGAAAAAGTTGGCTCGTGATGAGAACTCTTGTCTTTCATTTTTATGGCTGAAGGCCATTACCCTGGCTTGGTGACCGGAAGTGGTAATGTCACTTTATTAGGACCTATGATCATGGTAGGTCGGCTCGTGATGAGACCTCCTATCCTCTAGTTGACCATTTATGTTTAGTATTAAATTATGGTTATTTTTAATCAATAAAGATTACTTAATATATGGGGTGGTAGGTCAGCTCCTTAAGAGCTATGGATGGCGTAAAAAGTTGTGTATTAACTATTTTCAACTTTGACAGTTTTGCTTCTCAAAAACTAATAACCTTCAAACGACTACTGATAAATATATTTTTCATTTCTAAGATTGGGATTGAGGAACAATTCATTAGATAATGGCGGAAATATTTAAATACAATTATGTGGTCATCATCAAAAATTTTACAAGATCAGGGACTTGACCAATTAGGAAAGTTGAAAGCCTGCATGATGAAATCATCTTTGCATAATTATTCCTTAAAAATAATATTATGTTTATAGATAAACAAAGATAAATTGACTACCCAATCATTATGTCAAAGAGGGCCTAAACCATTAAAAGTATTTCCCATTCACCAAAGAGAAAAAAAATCAGAAAGACCTACACATGTTGAATCCAACGTGAAAATTTGCCAACAACAATAGTTGTGACTGAGGTAACTGTTAGCCAGCTATAAAATTTGTTATATCAAATGCTGGCTAAATCATTTTTGGAGCCTTCAAGAAACAAGTTTTATTGCTAAAAAATGTTATCTCTTGAAGACTCTTGAAGGCTTCATGCCTCTGTCCAGATCTTCACTGCTGTTTCCATCTTAAAAGACTCTAAGATCCTGATGATTTCATTGAGGATATACTGCTCCAAAGACCTTTTTCCCCCTCCTTCCACTTCCAAAAATAATCTCATTTTTACCCCTTTATTCCCCATAAAAATCCTTCATTTTCATATTTTCCCCCTTTCCCCTCCATCAAAACCCCTTTGATAAGGTTTAAGACCCTTTCTTAGCCTTATCGAAACTCTCGAAACCCTTTGAAAACATTGAAAATTTCGTAAGAAATACATATTTTTGTATAAAGGCTTAAGCCACCTTGGGCTAAGCCCTAAACACTACTTCCCCATCATATGCCCTAGTGCTGTAGCCAGGCGCTAGACCCATTGAGTGCTTATCGCATCGGATTTCTCCTTTGGGAGAATTTTCAATGTTTTCCCCCCCACCTCCGATTGAGATGGCCCGATCACGTAATCCCCGCCGTTGATCTCTGTGCGATCAATGGTTGTGACTCAATTCTCCCTCCGCTCTTCTTTGACCTCCGCAAGTAGATATACACTATTGGTTGATGCCATCCAATGGCCATGCTCCTCCCCACACCCTCTGAAGCAGTAAAACCAAATAACGCGGGATTTTATAATGTTGTTTTGTATTGTGCAAGTGTTCAATGATGTTGCCCGTAGGAGCTGCGAACCTTGTTCAAAGAATAAACCCGCCTATAGAAGAAATAAATTGGGTTATGAGTTAATGGAGCCACAGGTCCGCGGTTTGAACCTGGAGTTTAATGGGCCAGAGCGAATACAACGAATGGTGTTAACCCCGGTTTAATACACGATCAATCACTGTACAAAACCGGAGCAGTTTTGATCGCACTGCTTTTGAGGGATAAGCTGTATTTCTCGTTTGATCACGATCAACGCCACAGGCCGACACATGGCCTTGAGTAGTTTGGAGATATCACCCTCCCCGTGCATTAAAAGTCGACTATGGGATCAGCGCGATATTGGCGTATGCCGTCCAATCTGAGGATGGCTCATCAGATGGCGATCGCGCTCAAAAGAATCTCGGGGGATGAATTAAGGTACAACGCTTTTATCCAAACATCTCCTCCGTCGATCTGATCTATAGATCGATGACCCATAATCAGTCACCCTGGTCCCCACAGCCATGACAGCAGTCGGCAGTCCCATAGAGCCGGTGGTCCCAATGTCTGTTCAACACCCACGCGACAGCAACAGATTGGAGTGGGCCTTTTTTGGTTGCTCGTATGGTCATGAAATTCGGACCTGGGGAGATATATAGGGCATAATTCATAAATATTTCGGGTCATACTCACCCTGACGTCAGCATGCCCCAAAACGGACCCGAGGAACTTTTTAGGGAGAATCTCATAAAAATTTCGGGTCACAAACACCCTGACATCAGTGGCCTCCTTTTGTGACCCAAAATGGTTATACAGCTTGGTTTTATCAAAAGTTTTGAAGTCTGGATATATTATTTGGTAAGGGTGATTATATGGTTTTTCCATTATATACTGAAGAAAGGTCGAAGGCTGGGGTTTAATTCTCACACCTTTGATTCTTTAAAAGAGAAGCCATCTATGGTTCAAATTTCCCTGCCTCGTCAATACTCCAAAGGCATTGATGCCTCAGGAGCCCTATGTAGTAGTGCACACCAACAAAACATAGTAAATGAATCAAAAATCAAAGAGTATCAGTTTTAAAGATAGAATGCACCAGAATGGAAGGTTGAAGACAAATTTATGGGGGATTACGACTAAGATTGATTATCAAAAGCCTAATCCTCCCAATTAAGACACAGTTGAAGGAAAATCATGAGTGTTTTATCAGACAGGAAAGCCTCCACTGCCACATCTGAGGAAAATTGATTCCTCCCAACTACCACAGTGCCACTTGTGCCTCAAAGCATTCAAACAGAGGCCAAAGTTATTGATCAAGATTAGATATTTGTCTCAGCGTAGCCAGATAGTTAACTCTACAAATAAACTTAATGACAAAATATCGGCAGAATTACTTTGACATTACAAAGATCCTAAAAATTCAAAAGGAGCTCCCACCGAGCTTAATCTTAAATTAAAAACATTAATATAGACATAACACCTGTAAGCTTCTTCATCAAGCTCCCCAAAGGTCAAGAAGCCATTAAGACTGTATTAATTATCTTTGGAGATCTTTTATCAGATCCCACTTCCTCATGCTTATATAAATACTAATGGAGAAGATGAGAGAGGGGTTGGTTGAGTTGGTTGCTGAACTTTGAAATGTAATTGAGCTTGAGACTTCTGATTGTAAATAGTGATTCACTGGCTCTTGGAGCTCTGCTAGTGATAGATAAGTTAGTCTGGGAAGTGTAGATGATTGCTAACCTAAAGCATTGGACTTAAAGCTGTAACTGGTTTGAAGCATCAATACAAGCTGATTTATGGGATCTTGGTCTATGTCGACGGTGATGTTATTTCTTATTTTGAATTGTTATTTTATTTTTGTTTTCACTGTGTTCATCTTCTCTTATAAAGAACAACATGCATAGAGTTAGGACCTACTGTATATCAGTACCCTTCTCTGACTGAAAATATTTATCTAAATGTTTTCTTCCAAATCTGTGTTATTTAGGAATGATTTAATTCAGTTTAAGCAGTAGGAATGCTGGCATTCCCTCGTCCTGCTGTCTTAGCTATTTTTTATTCTTGAAAGTTATTTTCATTTCATGTTAAGTAGAGATGAGCTATGGAAGATATGGTGTGCCCTAGTCCTAGTTTTATCCCAAAAGACTGTCTGAAAGTTTCACTTGGAATGTGTCAAAAGCTGGCTAGTTTCAAAGTACTTACCAGATCTTAGGCCATTATGTGTTGTCTTAGTGTTTGTCTTGAAAGTAACGAAGTAAAGCAGAGCTAGGAGAGGATTTGTGGTGAGTCCGACCCGCTAGTTTCTACTCTAACAGTTTCCTTCAAGTTTCCCTCTGTTTTTATATGTTTTCTATTGAAAGTATATCAAAGGCTGGCTAGTTTCAAAGTACTTACCAGATCCTGGATATATTTTATGTATTTCTTAAATGTTTGTCAAAGGCTGGCTAGTTTCAAAGTACTTACCAGATCCTGGGCTGCTCTTTGTTCTTCATCTGTTTAATTTCCCCTTCTTGTTGTATCATTTCATTCCATAAGTCAAACTTTAAAGAGATCCTTAGACATAGATGACTTGCCCCATGGACCACTCTTGCCCCTTGCTACTTCAATGAAACCCTATTATGACTCCATAGCCCAATGGACTAAAACCTGAAACTATCTATCTTCTTGGCCAAAGCTTGTTCTATTTGCTTGCAACTTCATACCTTTGGAACTATTTGCATTTGGAACTTTCCACCTCAAATAATTATCATGCTTAACCATCCAAAAAAAAAACAAGCCCTTGACCTTCATAACTAGCCTAACATCATTACCCAAAATTTCAAAGACAAATCCATCTTTGCACTTATTGGAGAGATCCCTCTCTAGATTTAGGAAGGCTAGATCCTAGAATCCCAAAGTGGTTGAAATAATGTTGTTTTTGTGATTGGACTTTTTCCAATCTTGCTAATTACAGATTCCTAACAGTAACAACAACCATGACTTACGTAATAACAGGGAAAGGGGAAAAAAATGATGGTAGGAAGGTGACATGAAGGAGGATTAGTCACTTCACAAAATAATGAGGAATTAAGAGTGAATCATTCCTGATAAGACTTACCATAATAATCATCCTTATTAATAAATACGAGACCTCCCCCCAAGTAAAGTATGGCTGCCATCATTCATAGTTGATCATGTCATAAGTAAAATACCAAATAAATCCATGGAGTTGGTCGAGGACGTACCTGGCGACTTACCTTGGCAGAGTAACAACACTGGAGGAGTAACATCACTAAGTACTTAGAAAAATATCACCATGGAGTAACATCACCGGAGGAGTAACAACATCAGAGGAGTAACAACACTGAAGGAGTAACAACATTAGATACTTCATTTTTATTTTTATTTTTGAGTAACAACACTGGAGGAGTAACAACACCAAAGGAGTAACAGCAGTGACGGAGTCACAACACCGACGGAGTAACAGCAATGTAAGTAGCAGCATTTAGAGTAGCAGCATCTGGAGTAACAGCAGTGCGAGTAGCAACATTTGGAGTAAAAGAAGTGCGAGTAGCAACATCCGGAGTAATATCAGTGCTAGTAATAGGATCCAGAGTAACAACATCCAGAGTAACAACATCCAGAGTAACAGCAGTGCAAGTAGCAACATCCGGAGTAACAACATCTGAAGTAACAACATCCTGAGTAACAACAGTGATAGTAACAACATCCTAAGTAACAGCAGTGCAAGTAGCAGCATCCAGAGTAACAACAGTGTGTAACAACATCCGGAGTAACAACAGTGTGAGTAGCAACATCCGGAGTAACATCAGTGTGAGTAAAACGCCCGGAGTAACAACATCTAGAGTAACAACAATGCGAGTAACAACATTGTGAGTAGTAGCACCCGAAGTAACAACAGTGCGAGTAGCAGCATCCGGAGTAACAACAGTGCGAGTAACAACATCTAGACTAATAGCATTTGGAGTAACAGTAGTGCGAGTAACAACAGTGCGAGTAACAACATTCGGAGTAACAACATCATGAGTAGCAGCAACCGAGTAACAACATCATGAGTAGCAGTAACCGAGTAACAACACCATGAGTAGCAGCAACCAAGTAACAACATCATGAGTAGAAGCAACCGAGTAACAACATCATGAGTAGCAGCAACCGAGTAACAACATCATAAGTAGCAGCAATCGAGTAGCAACACCATGAGTAGCAACAACCGAGTAACAACATCATGAAACTTAAGAACTTGCTCCTTTTATTTTGAGAACAAAACAAAAAAAATGTGACTTTGAAGTAAACAATACATGAAGCATAAAAAAATAAGAAAAATCAGAAAATAATGACTCTTTATTGAAAACAAATAAATAAATAAATAACTTAAGTTACTATGGTTATGATTTTTGTTGCAGCTATCTTGTTTGTGAATGGTGAATGAATGGAATTTTTTATTTTATTATATATATATATATATATATTTTTTTTAATTTTTTTTTTCGGAAATGACTTGGATCTTCAAATAGAAATCAATTCCCCCATTCTCATGTTATAAATATGAAAATTCATGAAAATTATTCATGTTGTTTTCTCTGTGTGAGGAAACGTATTTTGAAAATATTTCATTTTCATTGTCTTCAAGGATCACTTGTTCATAAATTGACCTCATTTACTCTCCTGGGACCTGTAAAAAATGAGTGTCTACCTGCAATAAAACATGAAATCATGGAAGAAGAGAGGTGATCGGGCTCTCATAATGCAACAAATATGCAAAAAAATAACAAGTAGCTACTCTGTAAAATGTATCCACAGAAAAATAAAACAAAATTTATTTGTTGCCTACGGGAGAGTAGTGGCCGACCATACTAGCCAGCAGTGTTTCAATCATAAATTCTTAGCTACAAAGATATATCACTAATAGAAACATGTTTTAAAAAATTCCATGATATGATATGCCAAATTTACTTAGAACAACCTATATAACAAAGTCATTTTAAATTTCCCAACTCAGACCAACAATTGATATTTTAAGCATAACGTTTTCGTTTGATGATGGATTGAACTGATTCAAATTGAAAGTTAAAGTATATTTATGTATATATCTCCAATAGAAACAATTTTTTAAGGCATGAATAATTGATGGGTCAAATTCACTAGTGAGCAGCTGGGAAAACAAAGTTTTAAGAGTGCTGATTTACTATTTACGATAAAGTCAATATTTCAGTCGTAATTTTTTCATAGAATATCGAAATGAAGTGATTCAAATTGCGTTTTAAACTAGATTCATAGGGGAATATACCATGGAAAAATATATTCATTTAGGCCTCCAAAAATGGACTGTCCCAACTCTGTTCCCGAGCTACCTACTAGACATCCTGTCATTGTTTTGGCCATAACTTTTTCATTTCAAATCCAATTTGAGTGATTCAAATTGGATTAGAAAGTAGAAATAAATGGCTATGTAGGATAGAAACATGTTTTTAAAATATTCCCATTTGGTCCCTCAAAACATGACTGTCCTGACTGTTTTTCCACAATTTTCATTAAGCCCGCAAACCATAAGATATGATAATTAATGAATTTTTCCAAGAAGGTGATCAAAATGAATCTAAGTGTTTGTATAAATTTTATTTTCAATATAACTCATCTACATACATAAACAAATTTGATTATTGATTACCGATGTTAATTTTCAAAGTGTGTTGCAACAAAACAACTATTTTTTCATATAAAGAAATTTATTTATTTATCTCCTTATTCATTCTATATTCTACACTACACTACTCTACTTTGAAAATAAAATATAATTACATATAAGAGTACTTTCAATGAATCCATTTTCGAAATAAGGCTTCAAATATACACATACCCATATTTGAAAAATGTATGTTAATAAACACACGAGTATGAGAGACCAACTTCCCTGTTAAGGATGGTGTCAAGAGTTGTTGAAGTGTAGAGTGATGTTTCGAGCAAACAATAAAGTGAAACCAGTCTTTAATATAGTCTTGATTTCCCATATTTGTTGCATCTTGATGTTCCGTAACTGAGTTCCAGATTATGTCGATGCTTTCTTCCTTGACCTCATCCTCTGCCTTTTTATTTAGATCTCTGTTCATAGAACCAGAGGAGGGAAAAAAAATTTCAAACAATTCTCAAAGCTCAAGACCTGGAGCAAGCTGAAACTTCCCTCCTCACGATGAGAGATTGATTCCTACAAAATCAATCGTAAAGAAAAACATAAAAAATACGCTCAAGACCTAGAGTAAGGTAGAATTTCCCTCTCTAGGATGAGAGATTGATCCTTAGATCAATATGAATCATGTTTCTGCACCTTTGTTAGCCTCTCCGACAATGGTGCCAACATGTTGGTTTCCAAGTGTGAATGAATAGTCAAACCCTTTCCCACATTAATTATCAATCTGGGTGTGTACATTATTTCAAGGTAACGTGCAAGGTATATGTAGGATCAATGTCACAATCCAATATTGATCATAGATTCAACAATTAAAACAACCAGAACTACTGTAAAAGTAATTAAAGATAAATTGCAGAATTAAAAAGGCTTTCGCAGCAATTACATAATTATACCAGAAAAACAATTACAATAACAAACCAAAATGTGAAATCAACAAAAGGAAAATAACGCAGCACCTATTTAGAAGAGTGGGCCCAACTCTCTGATCAGGGTTGTGGAAAACTTATAGCTCACAAATGGAACAACAAAACATTGTGCATTCAATTGATTAAAAACACTTCTGTTACAAAGTCTCTTTCTGCTTAACCCTCTATGCCTCCCCCTTCTCTTTGATTTGTGTCCCTTTAAATATACAAAAAAGGGGAAATAGTCTGATTACAAAATCTCAATAAGCAAGATAAGGTCTGAAATATCTTTCCATCATAGTTCAGCTAACACAAGTTGAATCTAGAAATTACAATTAGGGCAATTTTAGAAAACGACCACAAAAAAATCTACAAATTTGTCATTCAAAGAACTCTATGTTTCTCTCAATCAAGATCGAATTTTGGAAAAATGAATTTAGAGAAAACCAATCTGATCCGTTCTGCACAAAACCCATGTTTTGGATTTTCAATATTCCGTTTTCCCAAAACGTTCAATGTGAAACTGTCTCTTGTTATTCCAGTGAATTTCTGAGTTGGAATATTTAATTATCAGATGAAGATCAAATTTGCAATCTGAAAGAGATCTTGGAGGCTAAAATAGTGAGTTGTGTTATAAAAATTTCATTAATAAACCATCATTGGAAAAATCATGCATAATAATCATTAATTTATTAAAATAAAGAAGAATAAGTATTATTTATCCAAAAGAGCATAAATAATTATGAAATGAAATTATATGATAAATTATGATAAATAATGTGATAAAAGAACATTATAAATGGATGAAATGAATGTTAAGAAGTGATAATAATGATAAAACTTAGTGGCCCAATAGTTATGATGAGAATTCCAAGGCTTACAGGTTGTTTGATCCTTCTAATCAAAGTTTCATAATCAGAAGGGATGTTCAATTTCATGAAGTCTCTTCCCCGCCTGAGTCTGTAGAAACTCATGTTACCCTTAATTTACCAATACCACCTATTGCTCCTATTCCTGTTAATACTTCTTCTTGTTTTGTGCCTCTTATTGATCTTGATTCTTCCTCTCCCTCAAGTATTCCACCTGAAACTCATGAATCTCCTGAAGTGACTCATGTTCCTTCTATTCTTCCTGTTTGGGGTTGAAAACCATTGAATCTATACGTAGTGAGGTCAGAAATCCTTTCGACAGTCATGGAACTAGATTTAAATTTGATCTTATGACCAAAGTTTTGGTCACAGATGATCCTGCTATTTATGCTCAAGCTAAGGGTAATCCTTATTGGGAACAAGCTATGTCTGCTGAATATGAATCTCTTTTGAGAAACAAGCCTTGGTCTCTTGTTCCTCTTCCTTTAGGAAAGAATTTAGTTGGTTGTAAATGGATTTATAAAACTAAGTTCACTATAGAAGGACAAATCGAAAAGGATAAAGCTGGATTAGTTTCCAAAGGATTTAATCAACTTGAAGGTATTGATTATAATGAATTTTTTTTTCCTGTTGCTAAAATGAATATAATAAGAACCATTTTATCACTTTCTGCATATTTTAAGTGGGAAATTCATGAAATGGATGTTAAAAGTGCATTTTTAAATGGTGATCCTACTGGAGAAATTTATATGCAACAACCTCCTGGTTTTATTTCTGCTAAATCCTCAAGTTTAGTATGAAAATTACACAAATCCTTATATGGTCTCAAACAAGCCTCTAGAGCTTGGTATGATAAAATTGATGCATATTTCTTGAATAATGGGTTTAAGCGTTGTTTATTTGATCCAAATCTGTATGTTAAGAACTTTGGTGATAATCTCCTCATTATTGTTTTATATGTGGATGATATAATTATCACTGGAAATCAACTTGTATTAATTCAAGATATGAAAATTTCTCTTCAGAAGCATCTTGAGATGACAAATCTCGGTACATTGCACTATTTCTTGGGTCTTCAGATATGGCATATGGCCGACGATTTTTTCTCTCTCTCAGCCTAAGTATGCGACAGATCTGTTGGTTCATTTCCATATGAGTAATTATAAACCTTCTCCTACACCATTTCAATTCGGTGTAAATTTAACTATTGAGTGTACCATTCCACTGGTTGATGCTACTCTTTATCGTTAGCTCATTGGAAGTTTAACATATTTAACTCATAGTAGATCGGATCTCTCTTTTGTCGTCAGTATGATTTCTCGGTTCATGCAAAAACCTTGTGAAAGTCATTGGCAGGCAGCCAAGAGAATTCCATGATATTTACAGGGAACATTGCACTATGGTGTATTTTATTCGAGCAATGCTACAATTTTACTCTCTGGTTATACATATTCTGATTGGGTAGGTGACAGTCTTGATCGGCGGTCAACTGCTGGTTACATATTTCAACTTGGTTTAGGTCTGATCTCTTGGTCTAGCAAGAAGTTGAAGACTCTTTCTTTATCTTCATGTGAAGTAGAGTGTAGAGCAGCCAAAGAAGGAGCTAAAGAAGCCGTTTGTTGCGGCATGTTCTTACCGAGCTTGGTCTAGTTCCAAACTCTTCCACCATGTTGAAATGTGACAATCAGGGTGCAATTTAGCTTGCTTACAATTTGGTATATCACTCCAAAATGAAGAATCTCAAACTTTATGCTCATTATATTCGAGGTCTTATCGCCAATGGTATTATTTCTCTGGAGTATTGTCCTACCGAGCAATACGCAGCCGATATCTTCATCAAATCATTCATAGAAGCGAAGTATGTGTATATTTGTTCTTTGCTTGGGATGAGGGAAGTTGTTGTGTAACCAACTCCAAAAATAGAAGAAAAGAGATATCAACGCCTTAGAAATGAGCCACTTCGAGGGGGAAACCTCCAATACATTACATAAATGAACAATTCTTGGATGATACAATTTACAAAACTTCCTTTCTATATATAGGAGTCCATGGGGCCATAATGTAATCTTAGTGGGCCACAATGTAATCCTAGCTGACCTAACAATAATAATAAAATGGGGGTTACAAGGGTACAATAATAACAATAAGGGGGTTACACTAACAACAAGAAGGGACTATACTAGTAATATAGGGACCTAACATGCCCCTCTCCTTCAAAAAAGTGTTGTCCTCAACGCTTGAGTAGCTCTGGGTGCTTCTGTATGAAATTCTCATCCTCCCATGTAGAATCTTCAGTGGGTAAGTTCTTCCGCTTGATGAGATACTCTGAAATTGATCGATTCCGTAGTTGTCGAGTTCTTGTTTTCGTGACCGCTTCAGGTTCCAACATGATTTTTCCTTCCTCATCAAGTTCTAGAAATATTGTTTGAACTTGAAGATTTTCACCTATAACCTTCTTTAAGCATGAAACATGGAAAACTGGATGTACTCGCGAACAAGCAGGAAGCTCCAATTTGTATGCCATAGTACCAATCTTTTGCAACACCTTGTAAGGATCAAAGTACTTTGGCGATAATTTATTATCCTTCTTAGCCTGCTTGAGGGACATTTATTTGTATGGTTGTAGCCGTAAAAATACCCAATCTCCTACATCAAAACTTCTCTCGCTGCGATGTTGATCTGCCTGTTGTTTCATTCGATTTTGTGCCAAATTCAGGTTATCCTTTAAGAGTTGGAGAACTTCTTACTGATGCTCGACGTGATCTTCCACTGCTTGAACCTTCGAATTTTCCCTTAACGATGATTTGATCGATGGTGGATGATATACATAAAGTGCCATAAATGGGGTCATTTTTGCTGCAGTATGGAAGGAAGTGTTATACCACCATTCAGCGAGAGGTAACCACTTGACCCATTGTGTTTGTTTATCAGATACAAAACAACGAAGATATTCTTCCAAACATTTATTTACTATCTCTGTTTGACCATCAGATTGAGGATGATAAGATGAGCTATGAGCTAATTGAGTACCCAAACAAGAAAATAACTCCGTCCAAAATTTTCCCGTAAAAATGGGATCTCTGTCGCTCACAATAACCCTTGGGCTTCCATGTAGCTTTTGAATTATGTCCACAAATGTAGTAGCAACTGTACTTGCTTTAAATGGATGAGATAATGCACAAAAGTGTGCATACTTGGTAAGTCTATCAACTACCACCATGATGACATTCTTTCCTTGGGACTTAGGTAAACCTGTGATAAAATCCATTGAAATCTCCTCCCAACGTTGACTTGGAATGGATAAAGGTTGTAGAAGTCCCGGGGTCTTAATTGTCTCCACTTTATTCTGCTGGCAAACCAAACATTCCGCCACAAACTTTTGAATATCGGATTTAAGGCCATCCCAAAAAAATTCTTTCTTCACCCTGTGGTAAGTTTTTAAAAATCCTGAGTGTCCTCCTAAAGGAGAAGTGTGCAATTCGAGAAGAATCTTTTGTTTTAGTTGGGAATTCTTACAAAGATATAAGCGATCTTTGTACCATAAGGAATCATTTTTCCAACTAAATGTATCGGATGTACTAGGATCTTGCTGCAACTTTTGAATGAGTGTCCATACATCTTTGTCCTTCTTCCATTCATCTCTTGCTTCGGTTATCCAATCTGGTTGGATAATAGAAATGGCACAAAGCAATGCTTCCACCTCTTCATTCTTTCTTGAGAATGCATCTGCAACAACATTAAGCTTTCCTTTTTTGTAGATTATTTCAAAGTCATAACCCAACATCTTTGTGACCCATTTTTGCTGCTCTTTAGAAGATAGTCTTTGTTCCAAAAAGTGTTTAAGACTATCATGATCAGTTTTTACCTTGAAGTGTCTTCCCATTAGGTAAGTTCGCCATTTCTTTAGTGCATGCAGTATTGCTAACATTTCCTTCTCATGAATAGGTTTCTGTAAATACTTTCCTTTGATTGGACGACTTTCAAAAGCAATGGGTCTTCCTTCCTGCATTAAAACTGCACCAATTCCATTTCCTGAGGCATCACATTCCACAATAAAGGTTTTTGTGAAGTCTGGTGTAGCTAAGACCGGTGCTAGGCACATTGCCTCTTTAAGATGTTCAAAGGCCTTGGTTGCTTCAGGAGTCCATGAAAATGCATCTTTCTTCAATAATGTTGTTAGAGGTGCTGCTATTCTCCCATAATTCTTAACAAACTTGCGATAATACCCTGTTAACCCGAGAAATCCTCGCAACTACTTTATGGTCGTGGGGAATTTCCATTCCTTAATGGCTTTAATTTTGTTAGGGTCTACTTTAACACCCTCGTGAGATACAATATGACCCAGATATTCCACCTCTTGTACTCCAAAGAAACATTTGGATGTTTTTGCATATAATTGTTTCTCCTGCAATAGTTTGAGCACACTATCAACATGTTCAACATGATCCTTCCAAGACCCTCTGTAGATTAGTATATCATCAAAAAATACTAGCACAAATTTTCTAAGGAAGGGTTTGAAAATGGAATTCATCAACCCTTGAAATGTAGAAGGTGCATTGGTAAGGCCAAAAGGCATGAACAAAAATTCATAATGACCCTCATGAGTTAGAAATGTTGTTTTTGGAATATCTTCAGTCTTCATTCTAATTTGACGATATCCTGAACGAAGATCCAACTTGGTAAAATAAATTGCTCCATGTAATTCATCCAATAATTCATCAATCATAGGAATGGGAAATTTATCTTTAATGGTGAGCTTATTGAGCTCCCTATAATCCGGACACATTCACCATGATCCATCCTTCTTGTGTACCAATACTACAGGAGCAGAAAAAGAACTTTGACTAGGTTGAATTATACCCGCCTCTAACATTTCTGCAATCATACGTTCAATTTCGCTCTTTTGGAAGTAAGGATATCTATAAGGCCCGATGTTTGGAGGAACACTTCCTGGAATCAAATGAATAGCATGATCATGATCACGAATAGGTGGGAGTCCTTTGGGAGTTTCAAACACTTTGGAATGATTGTCTAAGACTTGTTGGAGATCTGCAGAAATAGATGATTTTGATGTCGAAACTTCTAGTGAGCATAATTGTGCAATTACGCCTCGTTGTTCTTTCTTTAGAAGCTTTTTCATGACATTAGAGCTTATTATCCTTCTCGGCTTCTCTTCAATACCCCGTAATTTGACTTCCTTTCCTTCTGAAAAAAAATTCAAGAAAATTTCTTGAAAATTAAAAGCTACCGTCCCCAAAGATTGTAACCATTTTACTCCTAGTACAACATCAGCACCTCCCATAGGAATGGAAAGCATTAGACTAGTCAATACATATTCCCCCATGGTTAGCTTGATATTATGGCATTTTCCAGAGCAATTTATAGTTCCTCCATTTGCAACCATCACTTGACATTCTGGTGCTGGGTATAGGAAACAATTTATTTCCTTGGCTACCTTACAATGAATAAAATTATGGGTGCTACCTGAATCAATCAACACTATTACCTTTTTCTTCTTGATCTGTCCTGCTATCTTGAGAGTTTGAGGAGTGGTAATTCCTGCCAGTGCATTACATGATATGGTCGGATTCATTTCTTCCTCTTCTATGGCTGGTTCCTGGTGTGTATCCTCTTCTTGTTCACTTTCTTCTTCTTCTTCACAATCTATGTAAAATAATTTCTTTTCAGCACACTTATGACCTTTAGTGTATTTGCTATCACAACTGTAGCAAAGCCCTTTTGCTCTTTTTCTTCCAATTGTTGTGGTGTCAACCTTGTAGGTTGTGGAAATCTAGGCATAGCAACACTTCCTTCTTTATAGAATTGAGTGGTAGGCTTCCTTGTTGCCATAATTTTACATTCAACTTTTCTTGCCAACATGAATGCCTTCTCCAATGAATCAGGTTCCAGAACGCGAACTTCATGTTGGATGTTATCCTTTAAAGTGCCTATGAAGAGATCAATCCTGTGTTCCTCTGGAATATCAGTTACCCTTATATTCAATTTTTGGAAGCCCTCAATGTGTTGCCCCACTAAACCCTTTTGTTTGAGATTTATCAATTGGCTAAAGAAGGTGTTGCTCTTTGTATCCTCATAATGTGCTATCATTTCTTCCGTAAAAATTGACCAAGTGACAATTTTTTTACGGGAGCAAAGCCATCGATACCATACAAATGTATTTTTTTCTAAATGTAAAGCTGCAATGCGTACCTTTTTGTGTGTTTTGCACGTTATGGAGATCAAAATATTTCTTCATCTGTAGTATCCATGTTA
The DNA here is from genome assembly GCA_034641835.2 of Pinus albicaulis. Taxonomy (NCBI): domain Eukaryota; kingdom Viridiplantae; phylum Streptophyta; class Pinopsida; order Pinales; family Pinaceae; genus Pinus; species Pinus albicaulis. Next base: position 258,129,911 of record CM076578.1, read on the forward strand.
TAGGATCCTTTCCATCAAACTTCCTCATATCCATTTTTGGAATATGGTGGTTCTTCCCGCCAACATTAGAGTTTATGAAGTCATGATTAACATTGATTTTGTTCTCATCATGAGGTTCTTCTACTATCTTTTCACCATTAGGAAACATTTCTTGTATCAACTTTATCAAACCTTCGATGTCTATTTTTAGATCATTTTTCATGTTTTCCATGTTGTATTTCATGTCATCCATCTTAGCTTCCATGCCAGCTTCCATGCCATCCATCTTATCTTCCACGCCATCCATCTTAGCTTGCATGCCATCCATCTTAGCTTCCACACCTTTCTTCAAAACCTGCATTTCATTTTTTGTTGCTCTTTGCGAGAGTGAAATTTGTTGCACTTGCTCTTGTAATTTTGATAGATCATGTTGCAATTCTTCATCTTCATGAGTCATAGTAGAGACTTCTCAAGGCTTAATGGGTGTTGAATTATTTTTACGGGGAATATTTTAGAACCCAATACTGATATCTATTCTACAATATGCCCTTGGAATCAATTCAAATTGATTCTTATGCAATTCAGAAAAAATACACACACCTTTTTCTTGCTTTTGAGGAGCTCGATATTAAAATTGGATTATATTTGTGATTGCACCACTTCAATATTTGATTTTCAGTACCAACGTATCCCTTTGAATTATCTTTCGAATGCCACATTTCTAACCTGATTTGGATTCTCCAAGACAAGCTGTGTCCAATCTCCCACAATGACCTAATTATGGACTGGTTCAGTAGAGCGAACTTGTACGACTTTCCACGTGTCACTGTTTCATCCTTCGTCTCTGAAATTGATAGCCAATAAACTACAGTCTGTGTACTTGTGACCACTTTTTACGGCACTCCAATCTGATGCCCAGAGAGAGAGTTATTGAACTTTTCCCACGATCACCTCTTTGAGATGAAATTCAGGAGCTTGAAAAAGCACTACCTTCCACAGATCTCCAAAAATATTGCGAAAAAAGATCTGAAATTTTTTGAAGAATTTCTTCAGAATTTTAACTTCACACCATAAGAATTTCAGATTCTGAACCTTCATAGAAAAAAATTTATAGCGCAAATGCCACAATGACCTGTTTAGGAGCCTGAAAAAAGACCTAACTTCCACAGATCATATCTCCGAAAATATTGCGAACCAAGCTCTGAAACTTTTATACAATATTCCTCAGGATTTCGGCTTCGCACCCTAAAAATTTCAGCTTCTGAAACTTCGTAGAAAAAAATATATAGCGAAAATTCCACGATGACCTGTTTGGAGCAACGAAACCCTAGAATCCAAAGCTCTAATACCAAATGTTGTGTAACCAGCTCCAAAAGTAGAAGAAAAGAGATATCAACGCCTTATAAATGAGCCACTTTGAGGGGGCAACCTCCAATACATTACATAAATGAAAATTATTGGATGATACAATTTACAAAACCTCCTTTCTATATATAGGAGTCCATGGGACCATAATGTAATCCTAGCCGACCTAACAATAATAATTTAAGGGCACAATAATCACAAAATGGGGGTTACAAGGGTACAATAATAACAATAAGGGGGTTACACTAACAACAATAAGGGACTATACTAGTAATATAGGGACCTAACAGAAGTTGTCATCAAGGGGGAGTAGTAATGACTCCTTCCTTCCTTAGTGTTAGGTAGTGTTTGGATGGGCCCTTCTCCCAAACATTATTAAGGGGGAGTGTTGGAATATATTATATTCCTTGGAAGGTAATAATGTCTTTGTATTATGTCGGAAGTTGAATGCAATCTTATGTAAAAGAGTAATAAATTATATCCCATATTCATTGTGGCATAATATACTCTTGTACCCATTTATTATATAAAGAGGTGTTATTTTGGAGAATTATATTATCCCACATTCAATATGTGAGAGTAATTCCTCCACATATTTGGGTATATAATAGAGTCAAGGGAGATTTTTTGTAAACAATCACATCTCAGCTTGTGCTCATACTGTTATTTGTATTAGGTTATTTGTAGTTGCTCTCTTTGTAAGATTGCATGAGATTTCTGGAGATAATAGAAGACAACCTTCCCATGGATGTAGCCCAATTGGGTGAACCACGTATATATGTTGTATTCTTTTTCCTCGTTCTCTTTTCGTTCTTATTTATATGTTGATATGTTGTTGGTTTCTTAGATAGATAACAAGTTTAGTATATCTAATATTCTCACAAGGATCAACTCCAATTTTATTAATGATCTTCTTTATAATTTAATTTTGTGTGGAATAAACTCTAGAATTTTCTCTCTCCAATTTCAACTTTTTTATCACTTTTCCCAACATATTTTCAGCTTTAAAAAAAGTTCAAGTAGTATTTTTTAGATCATTAAAAATCAACTGACTAGTCTGCATATGAAGATTGATTGTATCTGGAAGAAGAATTTTTTTTGCATCAACTGTTAAATTAACAGTCTTGAAAGCAATGAAAGATGTTACAGTCATAGTTGAAGTATGAGAGAAATCTATCATTAACCAATCTTTCTCCAAATCCATTGCTGACAATAATCTAGTTTGCTCAGGAGATATTTGAGCTTTCGACTGAGATTCTATGCTCCCTCTTATTTTTTTATTTCTTTCTTCGATCTATGAAAAAACATGCTTAATAATTAGAACAAAATTATGACACGTGTCCTTTGGAATAGGAGATGAGGGAGTACATGTGGTTTCCCCCAACTTTAAAGAATATCCTCGATTTTTTTAAGAGATGATCTCATCAAATGTCTTTGTTCTCCTGGCTTATTTCTCTAAATCATCATCCAAATTAATTGTTTCTCCTCTTCCCCTTTTAATATTATTTTCAGTGGAATGTGGGGTTTCAACTTCTATTTTCTCCGGTATAGAAGGTTGTCCTCCATTTTCCAATTTATCCATTTCTGGTTTGGAATCATGAACAAAAGGAGCATATCCATTCTCCAACCCACAATTTGAAATTATATGATATGGGTCATAAGCCCATTTTAATCCTAACAGTAAATGAATTCCCCCCAAAATTTTATGGGATTCTTCAATTGCTTGTCTAGTATTCACAATAAATGGGCCCACAATCCTGGGAAACTTGAATAAATGACCCCTTTTCATAGGAAAAAAATTAATTTGATATACATTGAGGCTTTTCCTTATGAATTCCAAAGAAAACATTCTCATTGGAACAAAAGTAGGTAATATAAAATGTTCTACATCAACTGCATATAACCTTATTTCTGTGTGATCTTTAAAGGAAAACCAGTCTCCAAACTTCACATATTTTCTCAATTGTAAGAATAATTCATCTTTAGGAAACAAGCATGTTGCAGGCGAACCATTCAGAATTGAATATACAATTGGGAGAAAAGAAGAAGTAAAATAAAACATGACTTCATTACCAACTTCCTTCCTTACTATATCTGTCCAGAAAAAAACTAACTGCTTGTTTCTATTTATATCCATAACATTTAGTCCTAACTGTGTGGAACTTTCCACATGATTGTACAAAATTAAGTAAGTGACAAGAGAAGGAAACCTAAAAAAACCATTAAGTGATAGATACATGAATTGAGTGTTGACAACATCCTCCAAATAAGCAGGGATATCAAGAGTTATTCCGGGCTTAATCATGAGGGAAAACATTCCCAAAACTGACTTATCCACCATAACAACATCTTCGTTTCCAAAAAAATTAGCGGAAACCTAAAGGACTGGTCTCATGTCTTCAAAAAAGAGGTCTAAAGAAAATTTATCTGAATCGAAAGAGAATTGTGATTTTTCAGTTATTAGATGAAAAAGGATTAAAAAAAAATTCAGGTCCATGTAGGTATTGGAAATATGCAGTCAGAGACTCATAAGAAAAACCAACGTATGAACTTGCAGAAGGGTAACAAGGGGTCCATCGAATTAAGAGGGCAGAAACTTGAAAAACATTCTCTACCAATTGGTTCATTATGAAACATTTCTGAGGGTACATTGTTGAAACTAACCAATGGATGAATTCCAAAAATAAATAGGTTTGAGGAACAAATGCTGACAAAACCCCCCACTTGACTAAGGCAAAGTAGACTGGAAAATTGGAATGGCTTAATATAACATGTTGATAAAATTGCAGGTGGTCAACTATGTAGACGGTGTCAGCCATGTCACTTTTAGTATCCATATGAGGAATGTTGGTGGATGACACGACTAACATGTTTTTCTTTGCCATTTTATGAAATTCAAGTACAATTGCGTGTAAAAACCTGGCGCTGATGAAGAAAAGGTGACTGGACACGGGTGGAAGCTCTTGGAAACTTCAGCAGCTCGGGAGGAGGACATGGGAAAAGAAAATGAGAAAGGGGATCTTATAGATTAAGGAAAAAATCAATGGGAAAAGACATTATGTGAGAAATTGAATGTGTTAGGGTCCTATAATAATAGGGTTCATAATTTTTTAGTTGACTTTGATTAGTATTGTAAATATGTACATACCTTGCTTTCTGCAAGTTGTTTTCCCATATTTAAAAATAAAAAATGAAAAGAGGGTAAAAGTCCTAAAGAAAAATCAAAGGACTTGGAAAGAAAAAGATAAAAAAGAATAGAAAAAATGGACCCCAAGCAAAAAAAGGAGATAAGAATAATACATGAAAGTGATGCAAGTCAAAATGCCACTACTAGTTACTTTTCACTGCAAATAAATGATTATGTGCATCTTGTTCAAAATGCCATAATCCATGATGAGTTAAATAGTTTAATATTAACTTTTTCATTCTTTAAATTTCATGTTTATAGATAGAGAATAAAGATCTTGTCAAATAGTTTAAACCTGACAAATCAGTATTTAGGTAGAAAATAAATGAGGAGCTCAATAGTTTAATCATAGCCCTTGGATAAAATAAGGTTAGAATTAGAAAGTTTCTTATTTTAAAAAGAAAAATGGATTAGGGTTTGCAAGCTCAAATGCACCCATGCAAATAATTAAAAAATGGTAGAATAAATGATGGGTAGGTAGAAAGAAGTTATGCAAGGCATGGATAAATATCTTCTGGAAAATTACTAATTTCCCTCCCCTCAAAGTATTCTAATATTAAAAAGCTTCAGTTATAAAGGCTCAATGTGTTTCTCTGACTTTTTTTGGGACCGGACCCAAGACTTAATGACTGATTGGTACTAAGTTTTGGATTCCCTTCGTTAAAACCCTTTTTCTCAACATCACCCCTTATCCTAAGATAAAAACCCTTTTCCTAAGTTAAAACACCTTTTTTTGCTCAAGGAAAGTAAAAACCCCCTTAAATAATTTCATTTCATACAAAAATACTCAAAAAACAAAAAATATGCACTATCTTAAATATTAAGTGTAAAATTTAAGGATGACATTGTAATATTCCCAATTAGCCTCAAGCTAATTGGAATATTCAATTTTTCTTTACTTTTCTGTTCATGAACAAATGTAAAAAGGAGGAACATAAAAACTCGTAAATCAGTGAATAAATCAATTCCCCATGTGAACAAGGCTAAATCTAGGCTACCTTAGTAAGACACACTTAGGTGTGAAAGGGATTGAACCATTTGACTAGGTCAATAGGACCAAATCAACAACAATGTCTAGATACATTGAACCTCCTTGATGCACAACGCAGTTCTAGAAGGAGATGGTTTATGTGAAAGAGAAGATCTCATTGAAGGTGGTTTAGGGTTTACAAGCTCTTAATCTATATAGGGAAGAGGATGGCAGCACGTAAATGTTTTTGAATGATATTATATTTTGATATATTGTCTGTTTAGACCATATAGCTTTCTTTGGTTGTTTAGCCTAGATTGCAAATGTTGTTTAGCATTGGCATCTCCTGTTTAGGAATTCCACCTCTTCCCATTGAGTAGCTATTAGGACAGTTTGTATTGCAGAGTCCACTATCTGGCTTAAGGCCAAGCTTCTCCTTTCAACTAAAAATCAAATACTGTTGAGGGTTTGGTTGTATTTACAAGCTGCAGCAAGTGGAGATTAGATCTATTCAGATCTAAGACATTTCAGTGCCCTTTTTCAGTGGAGGAGCCATCTGCTCTATTGGAGGAAGTGTATTGCAGTAATTGAGCTTCATTTATTGATCTTCGCATGTGGCCAACTATTACCCATACCCTATAGTGTAGTTTTCTATCCCAGATCTACGTTATTCTTGTAGGAGTTGTTGCAGGGAGTTTGGGTGCACCATTTGGAGAGATGGTTTCCGAGCGTTGGGGATCTGCCCTTCACTTTGAGATCCATTAGAGGAGATCTACATATTGTACTTTTCAGATCTTATCTGCATGCTCTGAATGCTTCAGGATTTCTGATTCATTCTGTAGATCTGCATTCTTAGATCTCAGATCTACTGCTTATACTTGGTGTAATGCTCAAAACCCTAAGGGGATCTAAAAGAGGAGCCTTTCTAGTGCATGGATCTGATATGGATCTGAAATTTTATGCCTAGATCTACTATAGATCTGATATGTAATAAAAAATAGTTTCAGACTAATAAAACAATGCTGTCAAGGCAGCTTTAGTCCATTCTTGTGGTTGCAACACCTCTTTTGAGGGATTGCCTTCTATTTATGTCTTGTATTTCCAGCTATGTATCTCATGGACTTCGTTATACATTCATTTTTCTGTTGTAAATAATATTGAAGAACATGTTAATGGCATCCTGCTCTTTCTATAAATAAACTACATTATTTCTGAACCAGAGTTGTTGCATAGTGCTTCAGTCCCATTTTTAGGCATTTTCCAGCTATACAAGGTGTGGGAGACCTGTTTAACCCACCTAGGAGGATTTTTTTCTGATTCCCTCTTGGATTCATGTCTTAGATACTCATATCTAAGGGATCCAAAGACTAGTTTGCAAGCCTGTAGCATACATTCATGAAAAATGCATTTTTCAGGCATGCCTTGCTAACAATCCCTATTTGGGAATACTACAGTGGTATCAAAGCATCATCTTGGCACATCCTGTGTTTACTGAGAAGCCAATATGTCTTTTCAAGAGAGTGAAAGATAAAAGAAGAATATTGATTACATTGAAAACACAAAAATCAAGGGATAAAACCCTTTATCTAGGAGAATGAAGAGGGGAAGACCTGAAGGTCCCTCAAGAAGATCTGTACATGAAGAAAGCCCTAGTTCTTCATCTTATATGTGGAAGCACTCAGATCCAGAACGCTATTCTATGCTCGGATTTGCTGCAAGAGACATGAAGGAAGAATATGCACCAAAGGAGGAGACTTTGAGTGATTATATTGAGGAGTATGAATCTAAATCTTGGAAAATAAAGGAGCACTTGAGCTTCCAAGAGTTCTACCAACTCAAAGAAGAAAGGAGATCCAATAAGTACAATAGAAGGAGAAGAGGTAGATTATTTCTACCAAATTTTGATGGATCCTCCACATGCACAGCCAAAGAATGGATATATCAGGTAAACTCATATTTGGATCTACATCAGGTTTCAGAAAAGGGAGCCCTTAAATTAGCAGCATTGCATCTTAGAGGTAAAGCTTATGCTTAGTGGTTATTTTAATCCTTTTCATTAAAGAATGAAAACATATCTACTTATGCAAGATTCACTAGGATATTAGTGAAGATATTTGATGTAAAACAAACTGAAACATCTTTGATTGAGCTAGCAAAGCATGAGCATGCAAAACCCTTGCATGAGTTGGAAAGATCTCTTAGGCCAACTCCAATTCATATTTCTGTTGAGGGGGATAAAAATCTGTGTGATAATTTTCCAAGGGAAATATCCCCATTGCATGAAGAGATTTATTCTCAAAGGGAAGTCATGGGTATTCCTATTTCAAGGGAAGACCAAGATCTAAGGTCACTCATTGATGATGAGGTGTTTTCAAATATTGATGAGGAGAAATAACAAGAGGGTAGTAAAAATGTTGTCACTTCAGTAGAAGAACCATCACCACATGGGGATGGACATGAAGTTATTGATTCAAGGGAAGGAGCTTTTGCATCTTTGAAAATGGTTCCCAAGGAGCATCATGTGAAAATCTTGTTGGGCATTGACACCTTGCTCCAAAAAGGAGGAGAAATGATGGATCAACATCCAATGATGAAGAGCATGCACCCTTGTTTATTTCAAGGGGTTTCTATTCATGAAGAGGAGACTGATATATGCAACAAGGAGAGGGACAAATCAGCCCACTCATTCATACAGTCTACTTCAGATCTTGATGTCTCTTTACATGGAGGCATTCCACCAAGGAGACCCCCTGATTGGAAGAAGAATAAATTGTTCCCTCAACCTTATGAAGCAGTGACATATTTGGCTAAGAAAAGAGCCTTGAGGAGAGCTACCACAGCGCTGGGATCTATTGATGGTTTCCAAGGAGAGATAAGTGATTCTATGAAATTGCCTTTGCTATCTTCCACTCATCTATTTTCATTGTAAAAGGAAGATTTAGGAGTCTGTGATGACATTAGCATGATGTCAAATGGCCACTCCATAGACTTGGGGCAGAAAATGATATCTCTATATAACAAGAAGATTTATGAAGATGACAAGAGGGTGCCAACACTCTTGTATGTATGGGCCAAACTAAGAAATTTTTGGAAGAAAGAGACCTTCCAAAAGGAGGTTGACTTCCATGGACGTCAATATTGTCTTGAGCAAGATATGTTGCAAGAGAGGCAGAAAAGATGGAGTTACAACACTCCCACATGTGAATTTCGCATTGAGCATGTCAAAGAGTAGAATGATGATGTGACAACTACTTCATTTCATAATTCTACAACACTGTCATTTTTGGGAAGTCTTGAGTCATATTGGGAGTCCCAACTCTTGGTGGAATATTCCAAGGACCTCTTCACATGTAAGGTTCTTGATGGGAAAATGGAAGATAGGAGGTAGAGGGTGGTTAATGGAGTCATTTACTTTCATGATCAGATCTATTTGACTAAAGAATCAAGGCTCAAAGACAAACTACTATATGCAGCCTATGAGACTTTGCTTTCTACTCCCACTGATTTCATTAGAACACGTCATGTTATCTTAAATGGAATCATGCGAGAAGACTTGGGAGAAGATTTATATCAGAATTATCAAATATGCATGTACCATATGGGGATGGAGCAGCAACACAACTCTAGGAAAAAGTTAATTCAACCTTTTCTTTCTCTTTTTGGGGAAGGAAATAGATCTATGCAACACTCCATTTGATTAAAGAAAACTGTTGATAAAGGGAATACTTATGTAAATCATAGTTTACTTTATGATTGTATGCATTCTTTTATTATGTATATGCAAGCCATAAATCGAAAGAGGAGTGTTATACCTTATAAAATTCATGAACAAATTTGGGCCAAAACTATTTCTGATTATGGCCACTCCCTTGCTGAACAAAGGAGATTTTGCAGCACGATGGGTGCTTCCCTAAAGCACCAAATATATCTTCCACTTTTAGCCATGGAGATATGTTATGGGCAGAAAGTAAGTTGTGGGAAAACCACTTACCACATCCATATCTAATGCAGGCAGGATATGCACTACGCTGGTTCCACCTATGGGACTATGATCCACTTATATCATTACATTTGATTGATTTTGTATCACTATTTTTGATCCCATATGATGATGATGATGCTCTGATATTTATTTGGGACATGATAGGAGGGTTGAAACATTGGTTGAGTGTGTCTATGGGGGATGAAACCTCCCATATTTATTCATGCTTCAAGAGGAGGATAGAACATCATATGGCTGCTACTCTATATCTTTTGTTTCTTTATGCAAAAGGCCATATGTATGAATTATGTCTTTGGGAGAAGTCCTTCACATGGGAGAATTTGTGGCAAGACATGTGTTGCTTGAATAATATTCAGCCAACACTTCATATCCTCTACTATTTTCAAGCTTTGGAGAAGCTTATGGTAGCAAGAAGGTGGGTGGATGGCCACTTATTGTATTATGTTTTGAGGCAGCAAGAAGATGAACATCGCTGGTCTCAATGGAAGGAATATTTTCACCATCAAATGTATCGTATGGAACTTAGTCCATGTTTCTTTTGGAGCACATATGGTGATGACATTCTATTCACTATATGCATGGAAGATTGGGCAAGGAGGGTCCCTAGAATCAATGAAGGGAATCATGAGGTTCCAAGTATCTTTTGTCTTCATGAGGACTATATTATTGCAACCCAGGATCAACAGCTCCACAATTATCTTACATGAAGGAAGAGACAACGTAAGTTGATTACTCTTACCTCTCATTTCTAGCCATGCAACCCCTATACATTGCATAAGGAAGGGATTGATGATTGTTCCTATGAGCTACCAAGGATGGCTTTGTTTGGATGATAGCATGGAGATTGGAGTGCTTCATGGGGGATGAATCACCCATAATTTATCATCTCTCATGCCTTGAGAAGACCAATGGAAAACATATAATTTTTTTCATGTATCTCCCACTTTCTCATGATTACAGCTGTTTGGGTTATTCACCAAATGAAAACTTGTATTATTGGGAGGAGGAAATTCCATCGGAGATTTTGCATGGTCCTTGCAAGTTGCTTGAGGACAAGCAGCATTTTGGAGGGGAGGACTGTAATATTCCCAGTTAGCATCAAGCTAATTGGAATATTCAATTTTTCTTTACTTTTCTGTTCATGAATAAATGTAAAAATGAGGAACATAAAAATTCCTAAATCAGTGAATAAATCAATGCCACATGTGAATAAGGCTAAATATGGGCTACCTTAGTAAGAAACACTTAGGTGTGAAAGGGATTGAACCCTTTTACTAGGTCAACAGGACCAAATCAACAGCGCTGCCTAGGTACATTGAACCTCCTTGATGCATAACGCAGTTCTAGAAGGAGATGGTTTATGTGAAAGAGAAGATCTCATTGAAGGTGGTTTAGGGTTTCCAAGATCTTAATCTATATAAGGAAGAGGATGGCACCATGTAAAGGTTGTTGAATGATATTATATTTTTATATATTGTCTATTTAGACCATATAGCTTTCTTTGGCTGTTTAGCCTAGATTGCAAATGTTGTTTAGCTTTGGGATGTCCTGTTTGGGAATTCCACCTCTTCCCATTAAGTAGCTCTTGGGAGAGTTTGTATTGAAGATTCCACTATCCGGCTTAAGGCCAAGCTTCTCCTTTCAACTACAAATCAGATACTGTTGGGGGTTTGGTTGTCTTTGATTAGATCTATTCAGATCTAAGACATTTCAGTGCCCTTTTTCAGTGGAGGAGCCTTCTACTCTATTAGAGGAAGTGTATTGGAGTGATTGAGCTTCATTTATTGATCTTGGCATGTGGAAAAATGTTATCCATACCCTACAGTGCAGTTTTCTATCCCAAATCTGCGTTATTCTTGTAAGAGTTGTTGCAGGAATTTTGGGTGTACCATTTGGAGAGATGGTTTCTGAGTGTTGGGGATCCGCCCTTCACTTTGAGATCCATTGGAGGAGATATACATATTATACTTTTCAAATATTATCTACATGTTCTATATGCTTAAGGATTTCTGAATCATTCTGCAGATCTGCATTCTTAGATCTCAGATCTACTGCTTATACTTGGTGTAATTCTCAAAACCCCAAGGGGATCTGAAAGAGGAGCCTTTATAGTGCATATATCTGATATGGATCTGAAATTTTATGCACATATCTACTCTAGATCTGAGATGTAATCAACAATAGTTGCAGCCTAATAAAACAATGTTGTCAAGTCAGCTTCAGTCCATTCTTGTCGTTGCAACACCACTTTTGAGGGATTTCCTTTTGTTTATGTCTTGTATTTCTAGCTATGTATCTCATTGACTTCATTATACATTTATTTTTTTGCTATAAATACTATTAAAGAACATGTTAATGGCCTCCTGCTCTTGCTCTAAATAAAATGCGTTATTTCTGAAGAAGAGTTGTTGCATAGTGCTACAGTCCCATTTTTGGGCATTTTCTAGTTGTACAAGGTGTGGGAAACTTGTTTAACCCACCTAGGAGGCTTTGTTTCTGATTCCCTCTTGGATTCAGGTCTTAGATACTGAGATCTAAGGGATACAAGAAGTGGTTTGCAAGCCTATAGCATACATTCCTGAAAAATGGGTTTTTCAGGCATGCCTTGCTAACAATCCCTATTTGGGAATTCTACAGGCATCACCATCATGAAAATTGTGCCGAAAACACTTAAAACACACTTCACTTAGTGCAGTTATATGTATTTCCGCTCATAATATTACTTTTCATCTTAACATTTAACTTATTTTATTATTTCCACTATAATACCCAACCCTGTAGCTATATTAATTCACTTTATTACATATCACAAACCCACTTTACTATGTTTATACTATGGTTTATTTAAACTCCATGTGACATATTCCGCTCCCCCATAGTTTAAAAACATATATTGTATATATTAAAGCCTGCCAAAAGGTTATTTTATGCATGTAAATAACCCATTTTCCATGTAAAACCATATCCCGCCTATCTTTTTTACGTTTAAAACCATGTTTTAACATATAAAGTTAACCCCGGCACATAAAAATTTCCCGAGCCCCATGCCCATCTACCGAGTAGATTCACCACCTAATCCTATCCATTCACTCTCCCTCCACCAGATCCGAAAGTCCAAAAACCATATCGCAAATTAAAAAGCGCAATCATTAATCCATTTCGGATTTGCGATATGGGTAGTATTTCCCTCCTCTCTCTCCTCCGCATGGCGTAAAACAATTGGATCACATCCATTTCAAAGAAACCATTTACCACCCTCAGATCATGCGATAACCGCTTGGCAGTATTTAAACTCCCTGCACCAAACCGCCTCCATTCGACTTGACCCGCATTGAATGTATTACTGTTTAAAACCAAATTTTCTATAAAACTGCCAGTCCACACATTTTTAACATTTTTCTGCATTTTCTGCTCATTTAACTATCTCCAACTGAAAAAAGGACATTGTCACCCTGTATCCATGCACAAACAACCAAATTCAGCTAGAATTTACTGATTTGACTGCTCAGACCTACCAAATTGTGTTTAAAGCATCTCAACCAAGCTTCAAAAAGCTTCGAAATGTCATAGAAAACCCTTTTTCAAGTCAAATACCTAAAATAATAGGCATTTTTCAAGATAAATACCCTCCCGTTATTTGAAAAGAAACTTGCTTGTGAATTTAATCCTTCTGTGAGCCTGTTTTCCTAAATAAATAACCTTTCTTGCCTTCAAAAGTCATATTTGCTTTAAAAACTCTGATAAATTCACAATTTTCTGAAGAATGTGACCTGTTTTAAGAAAATTGAAAAATAATAATCATTTGCAGATCTTTAGAAACCCCTTGATTGATTCAAACCTTTTATAAATGCTCAGAACCCCTTTTTGTGCATAAATTTAACTGTATTAGGTCTGTTTTATCCAAGAAAAGAGCATTAAACCCTTGTTAAACCTTTCCTGAGTCTGTAAAAAGGTTTAAAGATTGATTTTGAGCATAATTGAAATTTTGAAACAGACGAAACCATAATTTTTCTTATTTTCTGTTTAAAACACCTCTTTCATATCAAAATAGCTTCTGTAAACAATCTAAGCTTATAGAAAGGTAGAAAAACCTAAAAAACACAGTTTTTAAAAATAAAAATAAAAAACCAACCTAGAAATGGCTTCAAAAATCACCATTGTTGTAAATCCACTAAAACCTCCTATTGTAGATTTTGAGCATACTCCTCTAGCTGATGTTGATTTTAAAATCTCTAATCCAGTAATTGAATTCAATCTTCTTGATCTCCACTGCTGGAGTCTAGAAAAATCTCTAGATCGGGGAGATGAAGTGCAAATTTGGGAGTCCAATTTACCCAAATATGTAGTTCCCCATACCCATCAGTGCCCTGAGGTCATTAGGTTGTGTCAAGCTTACTATTCCCCCGACCTAAGAGCTATTTTTAATGCTGAGAAAGAAGTATTATTCACTATCAATGCAGAGTCCATAAACCAAATGTTTCAGTTACAACTAGAGCCAAATTCAATCCCATTGTCTATAGAGGCCCTTACAAAGCTTTATTTGGATTTAGATTTCCCTAAGAGATTTCAAATATTTCAACCATTCATGCCTTCATATGTTGAAATCCAAAAGATCAATGCTCCATATTCCTCCTCCAAATTCCCTGAAAGATCAAGACATATCATTTCAATGTTCTCTTTTATCCTTGGTTACTTTACTGATGAGCACACTAATGAGTCTATACTTGGTTTTCTATTCACTTTTGTGCCTGGTCAACCTCCTTCAGTCATTCATAACTATTTTGAGTATGAAGCTAATAGTATCCATGATAAGCTTGTCAAACTTCCTACTGAAGGATTATTTAGGTATACTCTTGTTGACGGGAAAGTTTATCCGGCCAACAGCAGGGGATATCCCCTGTAAAAAATCCCAACTAGACTCTAAACCATTTGGATTAGGGATCTCGTCTGGGGTGTGGGTCTGGCTACTGCTTAAGTCTCCTTTCCTTGGGTCTCAAAAGAACTCAATGAACCTGTGGAGACACACTTATTCAAACGACACAAGATACATGATTGATGAGTTTAAACACGTATATAACACTATGCGTAGTGAGGTGAATAATAAGACATGAAGCCAAAAGAAATATTGTCAACAACATATCGTAAGGGTCATGCTTGCACGTTGTTTTAGCCACAGAAGAAACAATTCTTTATGGCAGGAACAACCTTCACTTCCTCAAATGTTTACGATGAAAATACAAATGTCAGTAAACAAAGTTATTAACATTCATTGGGAAGCATAAATAAACTTAACATCATTAACAGAAGTAAAGAGAACTATCAGGCATGAATGATTCCATCAAAAGCATAGCTTCATTAATCAAAATATGTTTGAAACTGTACAAGAAATACTCATAGTGTTCACACAGAAAAACACATCAGATCCAAAAGGAGTTTCACAAGTATCTGTATTCATATGCAAAAGGGTGTTATCCTTCTATACAATGCTCTCTAAATCTTTGAGTCCCAAAAAAGATGCTTTACAATCTTCCCAAAGGGAGTTTTATAGACAAAAATTTTCCCTTTGGGCTTCTTGACCTTTCGCCTCCCCAACCGTTGAGCTGCCCTACGACCTGTGACCCAACTATGAAGTGCGACCTGTGACCTATTTCCAAGTGCGATCTGCAACCTATTGCCAAGTGCGACCTGCGACCTACTGCTATCTGATCATGAGGAGGTGCGGGCGATCGCGAGGTCAGGAGAATCAACTTGTTGTTCTCTGAGGAAGTTATGCCACGCACGATAATCCGTTGCTATAGGGGAAATCAAGGGAACTTCTTCTCTCAACCGATGCAGACACTCCAAAGCTTTAAGAATGGAATTTTCTCTTTTCTACATGACTAGGTTGGATAGGGAGGCTAGTTTAGTGTAGATCCAAACTGGTGTGACAATGAACTTCCTCAAGTTTTCCTGTGATGCTCCAAGATCGGAAGTGGCAACGGCTTGTTTGATGGGTTGCAAAAATGTATGGATCTCTTGATGCACCTATTCCCATGTCTTCTCCTCGCCCAATGCACCCAGCGATGGAATGTGATGTAGGGTGTGCATTGAATCGATGCCGCTAATCAGATGCTCGTATGCGGCCATCACCTTATCTAAGTCCTTGGACAACTTATTTTTAGACTGCATTTTAATCCAGATCTGGACCTTGGCATCTTGTGTGTGGATCTAGTATTTCTTTGGCAGGCTTTCAGGAGCCTAGGGATATTGTCTTGTCCATTCTATCATTCTATCCAAAGCGACAAAGGCCTCCTTCAGCTACTCGCTCCTCTGATTGGTTTCTGCTTGGGCTCTTACCAAGGGGGAAACTATTATTTTTATAGTAAAAATTTCCCCATAGACCTATCTCATGGTGGCCTCTAATACATCTAGCTCTCTTCATACGGTTAGTGGCACTTCGTTGATAGGGACAGTTTTGTCTTGGAGCTACTGAATCTCTTCCCTTAATGATACCCTATCTTGCTCTGCCCTTGCCTCCATTTGCTCTGCTTCTTGTAGCTTATTTTGTAGAGAGAGAATATATCTGCTCATTTTGTTTACATTTTCCTCCGTGGTCATGGTGAAAGCTATGCCAGCCGATGCTATCATTACTAGATTAGTCCTAGTGTCTAGGACTATATCTTTCTCCGTTGCGACTGTAGATGAGTCAGAAGGGTTTCATGCCAGACATCTTCTTTTCTCTTGTCGGATCTTGAAGGAGAACTGATCGTATGTGAGCCTAGTAATATTGAATACTTCCTCTTCTTGCCCTTCATAGGAACTCACATGAGAGAGTGTTGCGCGTGTACTGACTACATGTACTTCGAGGGGTTGTAGCTCTATTTGTGATCCTGTGCCTTTGGGATATGTCTCGATGTTGTCTAGTATTCTATCCTCCTCTTATTTTCTTTTCTTTTCCTCTTCCTCTTTCTACAGCCGCTCTACTTCTGCCTTCTCATGTTCTATTTTCTGCCTGCGCTCTGCTTCTGCCGCTGCTTCCTGTTCGGCTTTCCTTTTACGTTTGGCTGTTGCTGCTGTTGCATGTTCTACTTTTCTTCTGCGTTCAGCCTCCGCTGCCGCTTCTTATTTTTCTTTCCTCTGGCGTTCAACCTCCACTTAATCTAAATATCTCTTGAGTTGCCGTTCCGCCTCAGCCTCAACCTCCTATTCATCCTTTTTTCTCTTGGCCTCTTCTACCTACTTCTTCTTCTGTTTTGACCTCAGGCTCCTTTTGCGCTTTTTTTCATCTTCTTTCATCTTTTTCTCTATTTCTTGCTGGGCTTTAGATTCTTGCTCTTTCTGTTGGGCAGCAGTGTTGTGCCCTGTACTAGTTCGAGGCTTCTTAGCCTGAGAAGAAGAAGCGCCCCCTAATTCATGGCTTCTTTCCTACAATGTTTGGTCATCTAGGTCTTCTTGATCAGACCACGCCCCTGGAGGGAGTTGCATATCTGCATTATACCAATTTCTTTTTTCATCTTTTCCCGGGCATTCCGTGTGCTGGTAGTCCCACTTGAAGTTAGCCCGCTTATAGTGATCAGGGATTATCCTCTCCGGGTCATATGTCCGGTGGTCCAATCACCCAAGGTGATAAATTTTCATCTCTTCCACTTTTGCCTCTACCTCCCTGAAATCTTTGACCATGTAGGTACCAATAGTGAGGGGTAGCGTAGTCCATAGCTTCTTCTTGCGCTTAGTTAGGACCTTAGAGAAACCAGAAGTCATCTGGAAATAGACCTCTTGAATGAGAATTTTATCTGTAACATATCGGGGCATAGCATGGGCAGCCTTGTACGAACCAAATATTTGAATGAATGTGTACTCGACAAGTGGGAACCAATGTGCCACCTTGCCTAACGTCTCCTTGGCTTGCCAAGACATGCAAGGAGTGTCTTGGCCGAAAAATTTTCTGTAGAGAGTTGGGATAAAAACTTGAGAGATTGGCTCTATGTCTTGCTTATATCTAGAATCCAAAAATACCTTTGTCTTTAAGTGGATTGGGCGTGCCTACTTTGGATCCCAGTTGTGCCACCATCCCTCAAAGTGGCACCTCGAACAAACAACATCCAACAAGTACGAGGCCATGTAGAACTCAAAAGGAAATCCATCATTCGGTACCAGTGCCGAGGATATGTTTGTTTGAAGAGAGACCACCAGTATGCTGGCCCAGTTGAACCAGGTGTCATGGACAGTGACATATTCCATTAGGGTTGCCCACGTACTGCTGAAGGTGGTGGCATCAGGTCGCTCGTACAATCTACAAAGCATAGTGGCCACTAGTTTATACACTTTCCTAAGGCCTGCCACTGGATATTCTTGATTCTTCTTGGCCTTGAATTTCTCGGGCTCCTCCCACCACCCTTTTAGAGTGTCTATTATGGGAACAACATGGGCGATGGCCCAATCTTGTGTGAAGTCCTCCTCTTGTTCAAGTAATGCTACTATCATCAATATCATCATGCTCTGCTCCTGTGTCATGCCTTTTGACCCGCACTGCTGACCTAGTTGCGTAGTCACGATGTTTGGTCTCATCCAGTGACGGGGCATCGCCTACAAAAACAAATAATATTAAATTTTAATTGTCAGTTTTTAAATATCATTAAACTAGTTCGGTAATATTAATAAAAAAAATTGAAATGAGATTATTTACTTGGTGCACCAGTTTTCGCCGCTGACCTAGTTGCGTAGTCACGATGTCTGGTCTCATCCAATGACGGGGCATCGCCTACAAAAAAAAATAATATTAAATTTTAATTGTCAGTTTTTAAATATCATTGAACTAGTTTGGTAATATTAATAAAAAAAATTGCAATGAGATTATTTACCTGGTGCACCAGTTGTCGCCGCTGACCTAGTTGCATAGTTATGATGTCTTGTCTCATCCAGTGATGGGGCATCGCCTAGAAAAACAGATAATATTAAATTTTAATTGTTAGTTTTTAAATATCATTGAACTAGTTCGGTAATATTAATAAAAAAATTTGCAATGATATTATTTACCTGGTGCACCAGTTGTCACCGTTGGGACTGTTGCCCTATCTTCCTCTCTAGTGGTAAGATCCTCAAGGGAAACATTCTCTGTCATTTAAACAAAAAAATTTATAAGGACAACCATCAAGGTATAGTTAGAAAAAATTATAAGTGGAAATTAATTACCGTCACGGCCCTCACTGATAGTAGCATTGTCGTTCTGGTCCGCACTACAATGATCAGGTTGCACGCGAGGATCATCTACATCTGGCTCTAAAACTGGGTTATTTGCCTCATCAGTAGTGCTGCTCCCCTAATTTAAACAAAGTTTTTAGACATTAAATTTATGGACGAAAACAAACATATTGAAAGGTTAATGTTTTACCTTATCAGGCATTCTAGATCTTGGGACCTGCCCCAAGCTTCTGCGATGTTCAACTACATCTTGATAGCCGAAATGGAAAGAAATATTTTTATCTTCCTCTGTAGTTTTTGTTCCGAAGTCATCACCCTACATTACATATGATTGTGTATTTTTAATCATATTTGATAGGATTACAAAAACGTTGGAAGGCGATACAATTAATTATAATATGTTTAGCTACTTTATTACAATTCTTGCAGCTAATTTCAAGTAGCCGCCTTGGCCTAGCTTGTGATGGCCCTTCTTTTCAATCCTGGCTTTGGTTGCCTTTGAGGTGTCTGGAAACCTAGCATCAAAAGATTGAAGTCAGATATGACGTAGCACACTTTTATTTTAGACATAGAGAAAATTAAAGCTATTGAATTAAAGTTATAATTTACCTTGTGGGTCCAGTTGGCATTTTTCCTTCTTTCTTTGCCCTATTCTCTTTTCCTTCATGGGTGAGTGCTCTCCACTCACTCTGGAACTACGAGAGGAAGCTCATATCTAGGGTTAAATTGCAATTGCGTCCTATAGGTGTCCCTGGTATATTTCAAATATTTGTCGGCTACCCGAGCCACCGCTGTTCTGTCAAATGTGCCGACCCCAAAAAGGGCTTCTAGATAATCTATAAGTTCTTTTTTCAGGTTGGAATTCTGGGAATTCCACCCTGTGCGTATGGTTGGGCCAAAAATTACCAACGCATGGCTCTCCAGAAACCTGTAGAACTCATTGCTTCCTACACAGAAAAAAAGATATTATCATTAGTTTAAAAATAAAAATCACGATAAATATGTTTTAGATAAAGGACATGAAATAGTTAAAATATTAAAATTTACCTGGGAGTTGTACATGATTTATAGGGACACCATCATCGTTCACCAACAACGTGCCATTAATGGTCCCTATGGAGCTGACACGTGTAGCTCTAGGAAACACAATAATGTAGTTGGCCATATCAGCCTCATCATTGCCAACACGTTCAGCGGTTGGCTGGGTGTCTGCTTGGGCAGGGTGTGTTTCTTGGATGGCACCTAAAGGAGTAGAAGGTGTATGAGAGGGATGTTGGGCAATCACTTGCCCTTGTATCCCACTACCACCAACACCGAGTTCAACAAGTGCCAGAAAACACTACATACAAAAGAACTTTTTGTTAGTTTAGTCAATGTAAAAATTAAAAATCAAACTATCACAATTCATCTCATGCAAAACAAAAAACATATCCTTTTGAATTTTTATTATTACCTGATATCTTTCTAGCTGGCTCATAAGATGTTTTATCCTCTCTTCTGTTTCAGGTGTTTGAGGCATGTCTATCAAAGTATTAAATTCCGACCTTGCATCTCGTGCCTTTTTTCGCAACAAGAACACTAGAGATAGGGATGAAGAAAGCTCTTCCTCAAAGAGGGAATCATCAGGTGTACCATGGCTAGGTTTCTGCATATTTGAACAAAATTAATATTATTTCAATTATGTAAATAACTAAAATACCTGAAGATAGAGCAATGCTGGCACTTTACTTGTTCTTCCGCTGGCCTCTTTCCATGATCATCCCGTCTCGGGGTTGTTCCTGCACTGCTTTGATCAGTCTGCCACATTGCAATAAAATTATAAATGTAAAAACTTGAAAACAATATCCAACTTGAAAACACAAAATGAAAACTAAAATAATTTCTAATAAGACACCGGAAGACAGAGTTAGAGTTTCAAATATGCCTTGCATTGAATTCAGTCCTGGAAACATGTCATTGCACATTAAGGCACCCAAACAAGAGACGAGTTGATAATGAAGACCTTATTGAATATATTGTTGGAGCAACTTCTAGTAAACTTGTTGTGAAGACCTTGAGGATATTTTTGGAGCAACATTTTTGAAGCTGATGGTATAACATTGTTGGAGACGATCTTGAAGGGCCTTGAAGTGAATCTTTTGGAGCAACTATTGAAAAATCCTTAGAGCATTTAAGTAAGGAACTTTCTATCTTCCATCACATTTTTCCTTTCAATATCCTTTAAATTATTTTGTTGATATTTAATGTTTGAAATCACGTTATAATTCCTTTATTATATGTGTTTCAGGACTTTCCCTTTGAAATTACCCAAAAATACCCTGGCAATTTTATCTTCAGGATGCATGTCTGACCCTATTGTTCAATATTTTGATTTATAGTAGTAAACATAGAGAGTTAGGGGGCTCTTGACTTGGTTTGGTTGGGCCATTAGATCCCTAACATCTACTAGGGAGAACCCCCCTTGAGTTGGAGGGGAGCTAGCCCGAAGTGAAAAGAGGTTGGTGAGGTGACAATGGGACTATTGAATTACACATGGTATCACACTTTAGCTTTAGGACTTTATCTTGAGAAGTGCGAGATTTTTCTATATCAATTCTCAAATTGTTTACAACACTATTGTTAAGAACTAATAAGAAGTGATGTTGAGGGGTTTTTGGGTATAAGAAATAATACCATTTAAAAACTATGGTTCTCAGTCCTTGGCATTCCTTCACCTGGGCCTAGGGGCACACAAGAATAATTTCACACTAAACCATGCAAACTTAAAAGTAACTTAACAGATCCATAAAGTAATAATAATCATAATTCATAATTTCCTATTGTACGATATGATGCAAATTATTCAACCATGAAGCAATGAAGACATGCAATGTCTGAATTTCAAGATTGATGAACCAATACAAGAAGTTAGAAACTACAACTTTGATTCAATACTCTATGTCCTAACTCCAGGAAGCAATCTAGTTTGTAGTACAGAACATGCATCGTGTATTATCAATTCTTAATTGACAACAACTAAAGGTCATCTACCTCATCAATTCCTTCCCATTTTGTGTTTTTATGTTATATTCCTTATAAAAGTGTCAAATTTCTCTCGAAGTAAGCAACCACTGAATAAAATAAAAAATAGTTGAGATATGATTGAGAAATGGTCATTTATTTCTTGAAAGGATCTTCACGATTTCTTTGGTTATTTTTCATCTCAAGAAACAAGAAATGACCTAAGAAACTATCGTGATGTAATATAAGAAACAACACGGTGCAATGGCCATTTTCAAAGCCAAATGATGTCCATTGAGGACATGGCCTTTATTTGGTTCCTGTTTCATAGGAGTTTCGGGTAGAAATGGAACTTTATTGTACCATTTCCAGTAGTAAAAAGGGAAAACCTTCTTTTTCCATGGGAAATAATTTACCTTTCCTTTTTAAAGATAATATAAATCACAAAAAATATGAACTATACTGCACACATTCTTGGATAATGTGAAAGTGGAAAAGGAATACCCTACACAAGTGATGCACACATGTAGATTTGAACACTAATAGATTTTTGTAGTTGAAATGTAATGCTTGTTTTCATTTAAATGTAGGGTTTTTAAAGCAGGGAGAAATAATGGCTGCCAAATTAATAAGCGTTTCTTTGGGAAAAATTTAAATCTTGTGTTGGGTGATGAAGATAATAGAGGGTATTGAATCTTGATTCTTGACATATAGAGAGAACCCTACAGCCTAACACAATCCAATGGAATTGACCAAAAAAACCCAAATAGAGTCAATCCTACTATAGGAGGAAGGGCCTGCAGTAAGAACTTACCATTTTGCAAGAGCTGAGGGTGAATGCTATTCTGCAAGAGCTGAGGGCCAATGCTGTTCTGCAAGAGTTGAGGGCGAATGCAGGGCGAATGATGTTCTGCAAGAGCTGAGGGCGAATGCAGGGCGAATGATGTTCTGCAAGAGCTCAGGGCGAATGCTGTTCTGCAAGAGCTCAGGGCGAATGCTGAGGGCGAATGCTGTTCTGCAAGAGCTGAGGGCGAATGCTGTTCTGAAAGAGTGGAGGGTGAATGAATGCATGATATCAAATTTTAATGTAGCACACATGTACATTTGAACACTAATAGATTTTTGTAGTTGAAATGCAACACTTGTTTTCATTTAAATGTAGGGTTTTTAAAGCAGGGAGAAATAATGGCTGCCAAATTAATAAGCGTTTCTTTGGGAAAAATTTAAATCCTGTATTGGGTGATGAAGATAATAGAGGGTATTGAATCTTGATTCTTGACATCTAGAGAAGGCCTACATGTATAACACAATCCAGTAAGTTAGTAAAAAAAACCAAATGAGTCAACCACCTACTATAGGAGGAAGGGCCTACGGTAAGAACTTACCATTTTGCAAACTAAGAGCGAATGCGTGCACCAGAGGGCTGAGGTGAATCTTGGGGAAAATCTTGAGGAAAATGCGGGGGGGGATGTTGCAGGCGGAGAGCGAATGCGCGCTGTGATATCAAGCATTAATGCTTGCTTTATTGCGGCGGATGCGAAACAATAAAATCATTTTTATGTAGCGCGCATATAAGTGTCGTTATACCGACGGCGGAAAAACCGTCGCTATTGCGACGGGTGCCTCCAAGCGTCGCAATTGCAACACTTAGACATTATGTCGCACTTGCGACGTTTGGAGGCACTCGTCGCAATAGCGACGCTTTGGGCCATAGTGTCACAATTGCGACGTCTTCCTCCAAACGTCACAATTGCGAAACTTTTCTAAGTGTTGGTATTGTGACACTTTTCTATAAATGTCGGTATAGTGATGGTTTTGTGCGGGATGGAAAAAATTTGAGGAAATTTCTGACATTTGGTCAAAAGCGTCGGAACCAAGTGTCATAATTTCCACCAAATGTAGTAGTGTAAGCTTGAGAGAGTTCATAGAGTTCATATTTTCTATACTAGTGAGTTGTTTTTGACACATTGAAGATCACACCTTTGTGTCCATGACTTCACTTGTCATTCTAGAGAGGAAGGCTTATCAGACTAAAGGAAAATGATTGCTCAGACACTCGGGAGGAATATGTACAACATCAAGGCATCTCGTTGTAAGATTTATCTTTCTAATTTATGATAATACATATGGATATATTTTCCTCATTGTCTTGTTTTTTAATTCATGGAAATGATGTCAATAGTTGGATTCCTTGATCACCAAGTTAGATTAGTATTTATGATTATTATATACTACAGATTATTTGATCATTTGTCTTGTCTGTGGTTGCAAATTCTACTCATCATTGAATAACTACTTTGGAGTGAAAGACAAAGGATTACATCAGACATCTGGATTGAAAGGTAGGAGTATGTCCTCTCTACTTTCCTGATTGTAATGACCTTAAAATAAAAATAATCTAGAGAAAGATATATTCAATGGACCTTTGTTTCTAGTGACTAGTTGGAGTGCTAGAGATATCACCCTTGTCTGCAAGAGGTATTAATTATGGTAACGAATTGGCGACCATACTGGGGACTATGGCTTAGTTTTCTTTGTCTGTGTTCAGTTTGAAATTCCAGTTTTAGAATTTTGACTTCTTTGAGTGTGGTTGGGTAGATGAATTTTTAGAATCTCTGAGAAATCAATGCCTATAATTTTTTTTTTCCAACTTTTTCTTTGCCTACGCGGTTTTCTACGGAAAACAGAGCAACAACATGCGTAACTTGTCAGTTCAGTCCAATGTGCATGTGCACTGTTGTTAACTGAGAGGCTACGCACCCCCTAGAAAATTTTGAAAAAATTGAAATTCTCTCTTTCAGAACCAGATAACTAAATTCTTTGAGTTTGACCTGATCTACTCTAGTTGTCAGAACCTGTGTGAGAACTCCTCTTCAACAATTTTGAGTCTTATGTGATTAATCATCCTTTTTGCATTTTACAAGTTAGAGTTTTCCCTTGTTTACTGTTGCTCTACATGGAAGATACATTCGTTTACCTCAGGTCACTAGTTTTATGATTTTGTCTCCTTGAGTTATCATTATTATAGCCAACCTTACTTTTTATGAATATTTGTTTCTTATTCATTTCCAAAATAGAAAAGTTTCTATATCACTGAAACCTGATTTGTCACAAAGTACTCTTTTGTGATTTCATTTCTATTGGGATAAGTGGAAACATTCCTAGTCTGATTACAACTAAGAGAAATATTTTAAAAAACCTTCATAAGTCCTAGTTAGGATTTATAATTAGAAATTTGATTTGATTTTGAAGTTTATACTTTTTATGGTTTTTTAGAAATTGCTTTCATTTGGGAATTTTTTGTTTGTCGAAATTGTAGTTTTTGACTTGGTTATCAATGGAATTTTATTCAAAAAGAGAAATTTATCATATTTCAAATTTTGTTCTTAATGAATCTTTTTTCTTTTCAGAAGGAATTGTGTTTAAAGTGTGAGGAAGTTTGTGTTTTAAATTAAAAGAAATATCTCAACTTTCTCTTAAATATAATTCATTGAAAAGAAAGAGTTGCATTTTTCGTATTGATGCATTTTTCGTATTTTGTGTTGGGTCACAACATCATGAACGTTTAAATTCCATACCCTTTGAGTTAAATAAAAACCAAATCAATACAACGCCTAATAAAATAAATCTAAACATTTTTACATTTTCTAGGGCTCATTCCACCAATATTGCTTAGGCTAGTGTTTTGGAATAGGTTGTAATAATTGTTCCAAAGAAGTCAAAACAAACAAGTAGTATCTTGTGGTAGGGAAATCCAATTGTTGCATTTGTACTCTGGGAAGCTCTTCTTAAAATATTCAAGCATGAGGTCATGTCAGATTGAGTGAGGTAATCATACCTATCTCATTGCTGAAGATAGAAGATGTGTACGTAATACAAACGATAAACCTTAGATTAACCATTGTCAAGGATCCTATGATCACTTGTTAGGAAACCTCAGATTTACCATGTTAGGGAGCTTTCAAGGGGATTGAGCTTGATACTCTACCCTTGCATGTATATCGGATCGTAGAATGTTCCACCAGGTGCATTTGTCTCAGTTGGTCACCTTAGTGGCCATAATCTTTAGTATTTTTCCCAAGGTGACAGTGGAGGGAAGGTCCCACTGTACCTGGAACAGACGTTGGCTAGAATCACTTGTACTTTCCGGAGGGTACTCTTCACTTTGAGATGGCATAGTGGAGGGACTTGTACCAGATTGTTTCATTAAGCAGGTTGTCAAGGTAACTATTCCCACTACTATTTTTCCACAGTAACTTTTGCGATGTTGGTTTCATCACCAACTAGTGTTTTTATTATGGAAACATATTGTTTGTGTGTGGTTTGTCTCTTATATTTTATATATGTGTGTTAAAATTTCTTTATTTATTAGTGACCTTAGGTGTATTTTGTTGAAATATTTTTTGATTTCGTGTGTTAAAAATTAACCGTGGCTGAATTACCTAGACACTCATGTAGAATGTAGTGGAAACCCCTGAATATGCACCGAGTCAATTGGAAAAGATTAAATCTGAAAGAGTTCAACAATCAGGAACCAGGTCTACTGAAAAAGGATAAACATCTGTAATAATACCTCCAAATTTCGAAGTTAATCAACCTCAAACAATAGAAAGAAATCAAGAACAACCAGAAATTTCTGAAGTAATTACAGTTGAATCTATTATCGGTGAATTATCAGATACTCAATTCATTGAACCCGAAATATCTAAAACTGAATCTGAATCTACTTCATCTGAATCACCTTTAGACTTCATAGCCCGAACTCCTAGTTGTCTTCGTTCACCTCAAGTGAAACTTCGCATTACTGAGAATCTTCCTCCTGGCCTAATTAGTATTGAAGATATTACTAACACAGAAGAAGAGATCACAATTACTTTGTCTCAATAATATTTAGATCTAAGGTATAGTGAATGGATTTACCCTTACGTTACTTTTAGACTGGATTCTTGGTATCAACAAACTACCAACTTTCTACATAACACTAGTCTCAATTATTCATGACGTCGCGTTCCTTTTTACTCTATACCCAGAGGTAGTTACATGGATTCATTAGGAATGTCTAGCAAGTCATCCATGTTTTCTTCATCACCGGAAACATTTTTATATGGTGGTCCATCAGTTCCTGCTGGGTACCAGTTGCTCTGGTACTTTTTCAAGAGTGTCTCCCTCTTTTGAAAATCTTACACAATCAATTGGTCTTCATGAATCTACCATCGAACCTTTGACAATGGAACAAGTATATATGATCTCTGGAAATATTCCTCAAACTAGTTCTCAAGGTGGCTACATACCGCATGGGGGGCAGCATACTCCTCAAGGACAACCTCGTCAAGGGTAGTACCCTGATCAAGGGCAAAAACCTTTATAGGGACATCAACCTCTTCAAGGGAAACAATTTTATCAAGAGAAACTATCCTTTAAAGGAGGTCAACTTTTCACTAGAACTTATCTAGAAAATTATCAAACTTATGTTCCAATACCTCAAACTGGTTATGGTCAACCTTATGCATCACAACCTTTAATGGGAGCTCCTCAACCAGGCATTAATTCTGTGTGGAATTCGTTATTGAATCAAAAATATTTGCAACCTACTTTACAAGTACTTATAATCAACCTGGTCAACTAGCTGGACAATTTGGTTATACCCAAGTCCAACAGCCTATTCAGACTGCACTCTAAATTACTCCTCGAGTATCTGTACCTAGTAGTCAGCAAGCTGGTCCATGTACTCCAAGTAATCCTATCCAATCTATTGTGTAAACCTTTGTTCAACAACCAAGTACACCTATCCCTGGAGTTTCTCAAGTACTTGTTGCTACAACCCATAAAACGACTGTATCAACTATTACACATGAAATCCCTCAAGTTACTGCTCATAAAATTGGATTCTACTATTCAAACCTTTGTAGGACAAGCTGGTGCAGCTATAGTTTAAACAAGGCAACCTTTTATAGGTCAGTTTGTGTAGAGTCAACCATTCCAAGGGCAGTTTCAATATGGACCAACAGGACAAAATCCAGTATACTAGAATCAACTGTACCCTGGCTATACATATCAAATACCATCTCAACCTTAGTTTGGTATGGCTAACCCTGGATACCCTAGAGGTATTCCAATCCCATCTTCTTAGGCTATTCCAAGTTATCCTGGGTATCCTCCTCCAGGTACTGGTATTTTTTCTCAAGGTTATCGTTTTGCGCAATAGGAGCCTAATCGTTGGTTACCATTCATTGCGACTTTATACTTACCATATTTGTCTCACCTCACGAATGATCCAATTTATTATCTTCTGTTTTGGCTGAAAATTCCAACTAAGTTGCCCAGTGATATACCTAAGTTTGAAGGAAAATCAGGAGAATACCCCTCAAATCATGTGATGAATTATCATCTTTGGTGCACATCCAACTCCTTAATTGATGATTCCATCCGACTGAGACATTTTTAGAGAACATTGATCGGCTTAGCTGCAAAGTGGTATATTGAGTTACCACATAGCTCTTTCAATAATTTCAACGCTTTCGCAATAGAATTCCTAACTCACTTCTAGTTTCCAGTCCATTATGAAAATGGCACGAAACTTTTAACTTCATTAAAACAAAGTATGTCTACATACATTTCAGATCACATACACGAATGACGACGTATATGACGTTTAGTGAAGGTTTTTATTCCGGATAAAATTTTGGCAGAATGGTTTATTAAATCATTACTTCCAAATATCACTGAAGACGTAGCTAAGGGAGGTTTTGTCATAGAAGAACATGTCATAGCTCAAGCATAGTACTTATACTTTGTATACACACAGTCTGGTACTCTATATGAAAAAATTCTTGATTTACCACGCCCAAGCCAACCTACTGCAACTCCTTTTGGTTCTCATTCTGTAGACGGTGTAATTGGTACAGGTAATAATACTAAGAGTAAGAAGAAGTCATCTAAATCTACTTCTCCAATTATAGCTTTACAAGATTCACCTAAAGGAGATTATTCTCTCAAAACTTCTACCAAAATTCACATTGTAGACTCATCCACGACTAAAGCTAAAACCTGTAATAAGAAGAAAGGGAAGAATAAAAATAAACAAAACACATCTCCTAAAGAGAAAACAGAAAAAACCGAACCAACAGACGAAAAGCGAAAACCTTTTTATCCTTTTCTTATCTGTGACGAGGATCACTATACCAAAGAATATCCACATCAAGCCAAGGTATCCAAATTTGTCAAAGGTTCACCCACATCTGATATCTTGAAGGATCCTTTTCCATCTCAAGATAGAAAAATGATCGTATCTTCTTCCAATTCATTGACAGATATTCTAATGATGTCTAAGGTCATGGTTGCAACACGATCTCAAGACTATGGATCTAAGAGTCCTGTAACTAGTAAAGAGACTGAATCATGGAGTCAAACACCAACAAAAAATCCTTCAGTTTCTAAACCATTACAAATAAAGAAACCTAATTCTTATTTACTAATTACACCACCTACTAAATGTGTACTTCGAAAATCGGCTTTCAATCCACATGCGAGAGCCACTCAGAATTACAACATTGTTGAAGATTTGGCCATATCCCCTTCAGTAATGTCGACCCTAGAAGTGCTACAATCCTCTCGAGCTCAAAGGAAATTACTATTGTTTGCAACAGGAGATATTGATCCTCAATACTCAAATCTAATGTTCTTTGATCTCGAAAATTTTGTACCTAGACTACCACATCAAATTGATTTTCAAATTCCAATATTAGTCAAATCAAGACGAGTTTTTTCACACTGTAATTGATGAGGGGGCGTCTATGTGTATAATTCCATTAGCCTATTGGAAAAACCTTCTTTCTCCAACACTCAACCAATCATTGACTATCCTTAAGTCCTTTGATGGAAGAGGTTTTCACCCATATGGAATACTCTAGGATCTACCTACAGAAGTATAAGGAAAAACCGTAACCCTAGAGGTGGAAGTTGTTGATGCCCCTCTTGATTACAACCTTCTTATGGGTCACAGTTGGTCTTATGCTATGACTTCTATCATTTAATCAGTCTTTTGAATGATAATGTTTCCTCACAAAGGAGATATTTTTAAAATCAATCAGTTATCTTACTTTCAGACCCTACTTCTACAGATAGCATTGAGCATGTTAGAAAATCGGTTATCCTGTACAAAGATGTTGGCATAGGGCTAATGAAGGATTCCACTCTCATGGAAACTTTTTCTATTCCCTTTTCCAATGTACCACGAACTATTTCCAATATAAATATGATCACATCAAGCACAATGTTATTTGATGACACATGGAATGTGCCTTTAGAATCATAATTGGACTCGTATGATGACGAGATGCCTTTAAGTCCTTTTGTATTGGAATATGTAGTAGTACAATCATGTTCTGATACTACATCAACTTCTATTGATCAAATGAATATGGTCAGTGAAGAATCATCTTCTATATCAAGCTCAACTTTGACATCATTTCCGGATCCTTTTCAACATGTATTTGCAACTGATGAAAACATCTGAGAAATCTTGTCATCGGAAGAATTTCCATGGGATGATCTACATCATCGATATTATTTTTTGCCTAAGCTTGATAAAATTGAAAAAAAAATCATCCATATTTATGATTTATTATGTCAAGGAACCTCAAAATCCCACATCAATTATACATTCAGATTCTGAGAAAATATTGGGAAATATTTCTACAACAATTCCTATTTACATATCAATTAAACTTGGAATAATTGAAAACATTCATATAGGTGCTTCTTGTTCGATTGAAGAGATCAAAACTTACAAAGCCCTATTTCAAGGATTCCGAGACATTTTTTCCTGGAATTATGAAGAGATGTCAAGTATCGATCCTAAGATTATTATTCATGAAATAAAGACATACTGGAATGATAAAACTATTAGACAGAGATTACGTCTAGTACATCCGTGAAAAGCTGCAGCAATTAAAGCTGAATTTGAAAAATTATTATGTGTAGGATTTATCTATCCTATTCCTTTCACAGATTGGGTTCTAATATAGTTTCCGTAACGAAGAAACAAGGGACTATCAAAGTATGTGTCGGTTATCGAGATATAAACAAGGCTTGTCCCAAGACAACTATCCTACACACTATATTGATCAAATTATTTATGATTGTGCCAAAAACGGATTATTCTCGTTTATGGATGGTTTTTCTAGTTACAATCAAATCAATATACTCCCTATTGATCAACCTAAAAGAACATTTATATGTCCTTGGGGCACGTTTGGATATCGTAAATTACCTTTTGGGCTGAATAATTCTAGTGCAAACTTTCAAAGAACTCTGTCTTATGCATTTCACGATATCAAACATATTGTACAACCTTACTTGAATGACTTACCCGCTCATTCTTTACGCAAACAAGATCATCGTACGCACTTACTCGCTATCTTTATGAGATGTAGGCATTACAAAATTCGTTTGAACCCACACAAATTTTTTTTTTGTGTACAATTAGGACGTTTAATTGGGTTTGTCATTTCGAAAGAGGGCATTCATGTCAATCCATCGAAGATTGAGGCTATCATTAACCTACCTCCTCCTTCAACTCTTCGCCAACTCCAAAGTTTGAAGGGAAAGAAAAAATTTTATGTCGTTTTATCCCGAACTATGCAAAGTTGACAAAACATTTTACTCGGTTGTTGAAACAAGATGTTCCATTCATTTGGGATGATATTTACGATAAATCTTTTGATGCACTTAAAAGCATGTTGACCCATGCACCGTTATTGCATTCGCCCAATTACCACCAGGATTACTTTATGTACTTAGCTGCATCTAATTCCATGATTGGAATGGTTTTGTTTCAAGAGGATGAAACTAAAAATGAACATGTAATCTATTACCTAAGTCAGAATCTCAACTCGACGGAAATCAAGTATTCAGATGTGGAAAAATTGGCCTTGGTAGCAGTTCAAGCTATCCAATGTTTTTGTCATTACATATTATTACACAAAACCACAATGATATCTAATTTCAACCTGATGATGTACATTTTGAAAAAAAAATTGCTCAGGGGAAAATACTCCAAATGGATCGTTATCCTGCAAGAGTTTGATTTGGAGTTCAAGAAATCAAAGTTGAAGAAATCATTGGTATTCGCCGAACTTATGTGTGATTTTCCGAATACTGGGTCCAAAACGGTGGCAAAAAATCCTATTGTTGATGAATCTCTATTTCTAATCAGTACTTTAGATCCCTAGTATGGAGATATCATTATATATCTCTAGACCCAAACCTTTCTCCCAGATATTTCACGATCAGATTGACGGATAATCCGATACCAATCTCAGCAATACAATAATGTTGGTGACACTCTTTATCGTTGTGGTGCTGATTCTGTATTTTGACGTTGTATAACTCATGAAGAGGCCAAAAGGGTTTTGAATGATTACCATTTTGGAGCATGTGGTGCTCATATGTATGGGTTTGCCACAACCCAAAAGATATTGTGTTTTGGTTATTTTTGGCAATCTTTATTCAAATACTGTATTATCACGGCTCTAAAATGACACAATTGCCAAATTTTTGATCAAAATATGCTTGCACCTCTGTCTCCTCTTCACCCAATCATTGTTGTTGGTCCTTTCGCCAAATGGGTCATCGATTTCATTACATGTAACCCTCACTCGGTAAGGGGGCATGGGTATATTATTCTCGCCGTACATTACTTTACCAAATGGGTCGAGGCAGTGCCTACATTCACAGCTGATCGGAAAACTACAACAATTTTCATATTCAATCATGTAATTACTCGGTTCGGTGTCCCTCAAGCTATCATTACGGACCATGGAAGCCATTCAAAATATTATGATGACCAAACTTTTTGATCAACTTGTCCTACGCCATAATAATTCTACACCATAGTACCCACAGGCTAATGGTAGATTTGAGGTCGTCAACAAGGTTTTAACCACCATGATTAAACAGATTGTCAGAACTCATAAATATAATTAGAATACCATGATTTTTTTGGCATTATGGGCATACCGTACCTCTGCAAAAACTTTTACAGGGTTCACTCCTTTTCAACTTGTTTATGGTTTACAAGTTTTGCTACTGATTGGCTGTGAGATATTGTCACTCAAATTAGCCATTGAATTATTACCAACTACCATGAAGAGGAGAAACACTTTCTATACCTAGAACAGTTAGATGAGACTTATCGCACCACTGCATTAGATGTCAAAGCTCAGGAAAAACATTTAAAAGCTCAGTATGATCAAATTGTTAACCCTCACATTTATTCAAAAGGTGACCTAGTTCTAGTATATGATGAAGCTCACAACAAGCTAGGCGCTTGTAAATTCGAACCAATGTGGCATGATCCCTATATTGTTAAGCATGTGCTTGCAAAAGGAGCCTATGAATTAATTGATTATGATTTCGTCTCTTTAGATATACCCATAAATGGTCTTTATCTCAAGAGATATTATGCATGACTTTTCATGTGAAGATCTCCCTTATACATTAGTTACATTTTAGAATAGTTTGCCTTAGATTAGACAAGTGTGCTTTAGTATTATTTATTTTTGTTTTACAACTTTTAATACGTTCCCTTCTTATCTTGATTACTCTTGATATGGAAAATGTTGACATTCCTTCAAAATTACATTGGTTTTGCTGACGGTGCCTATTGTAGTACATAGAACCTCTCTTCCGCGGCTTGGTTTATATATTCACCCATCGATGAGTTAGTCTTTATTCATGGGATATGCCTTGGAAGTTAAACAACAAACAATATTGTAGAATATAGTGAAATCATTGAATTATTATTTGATGCCGTCACATTTTGTATTCGGCCTTTGATCATTAGGTTAGATTCACAACTCATTGTATTACATTTAAACGGTGTTTATGCTATAAGAAATCCAGCCTTGTTAAGAATGTTTTTGAAGGTTTGTCTCTTGGAAAGACAATTTGATTATATTGAATATCAACACATTTCAAGAAATTCAAACACATTGGCTGATGCATTAGCTAATCAAGTTTTAAATAGACATCTGTAACATTAAAAATTAAAACAAAACAAAATTCAATCCATGTTGAACAAGATAATTAGAGAATGAAGGTAGTAATATCATTAGGTTAAATAAGTTTGTGTCAAAAAATATTACATCATCTGTGGTCATAGGTATAAAACACCTTATGATCTAAAATATACTGATAAACAAAAAAATGTCAATCTAAGTTGACCATCATCTATCCATGATGATGATGGTGATAGAAAACTATGGCACGTGCCACCGTGCACCGAAATCTCCTGAGTGGACCTGGGACTGTTGGAAATGTTGTCATTGATGGCAAAGGGGATGGCAAAGAGAGAAGCAGAGTGGAAGAGAGGTGGCAGAGGCAAGCAACAGTGAACTGAAGCAGAGAGCTATTCAAGGTGTAGAGTAGTGAAGAAGAAGTTTAAATGGGTCTATGATGCTATGGTGTGTAATTATGTGGTGTGGTGTGATAGAAGAATAAATGTCACAAGGGCTTGATGTATGAACTGTGTACATGAGGGATGCTTAGCTTCTGTGAAATGTATGTTTATAGGTTGATTAATTTCTGTGTGGCATAGAAGAATAAATGTCAATTATGGGCCGTCAATGTTGCGTTTGAACAAATTCATGAACTACAGTCATAGATGACATAGAGTCCACTGTAAAATTCGATATTACAGTCATTGATTGAATAAGGCGCTTGAAGGAAATTACAAGCTCTGTTATGAAATTATGGGCAGTGAAGTTCTGAGTTTTGAAGTCCATATTGGGCTTTTCTAAAATTGAGAAATTGATTTTGAAAGTATGTATCTTGATTGACTTAAATTCTATGTGAATTATATATGTATTCTTGATCTAATACTGTAAGAGGAATATCGAGTTCTGTGGGCGAGTGTGAGAATATGTGTGAAATTTTGTGTCGAAGAAGAGAGGTACAATCTAGAAACGAAAAGTTAGTTCATTTCATAGAATTGAAGGCCAACCAGAATGAAATGATGATAATGTGCGAAGAAATGGAACTGTGAGACTGAGTGGTTTTGTGTGAAGAAGGATTGAACCTTCGTAAGCTGAGTAGGAGTAATATTTGTAATAGAACCCTGTCGAAGGCGGCAAACCTTGCCATTGACGAGACTTTTGTTTTTATTGTGAGTCGAGTGATATTGTGGAGGTTAGACCCAGAGTTAATGAGACAAAGGTCATACAAAGAACTGTGTTAACCAGAGTGAAGGCCCAGTTAAGCACTATTCAAAACTCGGGAGTGGTTTTGGAAAACCATAACAACTTATTTCGCACCGCCTTTGGGTTGGAACAAAACCGCTTATAAAAAATGCTATCCAGTAATAATCAGACACGTCGACGGGGAAATGCCGCCCTCATCGCGTGAATTTTATGTGCTAAATCTCGACGGGAAAATTAATGCGATAACGTTGTGGATCATTTGATCTAGAGGCTGATTGATCCAAGGGCAGTCGCGTCACAAGTTGCATGGGAGATAAGTAAGGTACGAATCGGTTTTGTGTTGATCTAACACTATTGATTAGTGATGTGTGGGGCCTGAAATGTAATGTAAATAGTCATGTTAATGCTTGTGCATTTGGTTAAAAGGTTCGAGTTATTAAATAATATCACAATGTTAAGTCGGGAGACTGTGCATTATATTATCCTAATTAAGGTTTGATATTTGGTTGAAAAGGTGTGCAGCATCGACTATTAACCTTTTCACATAATATACAAAGTAGGGTGAGATTGGGTGCTTTTTCATAAAGACCAGGGGTTCTATTAAAAGGTCGCAGACTTTAATATTTGGTTGTGCATATGAATGGAGACTGAAACTTATGTTGATGGAATATTAAGTGATAGCGCCGGGATCTCTTATAATAAAGCGAATAATTATTGAAAAAGCCCATGAAACGAGGTTTATAACTCTAAGGTGTAAAGAGGTGAGGTGACCTCCGCTCGGGGACTTTGTGTTTTGTTATAATTTTAATATATTGTGGTTGAACCATATACGTGGTCGAACATTTATGAGGAGAAGCACCGTACATGAAGGGTTGTGCTACACGAGTTATTAAACCCAAAATCAAGGTTTATAAAGCGTGAATTTGTGTTGGTTTTTAAACCATTAGCAAACACATATAATATAATAAATCGAATGGATAGAAGAGTTTTATTAACCTTGTGGGACCCTCACGAATCGCATCGGAGAAAATTATGGTAGTGGAACATGTTAATAAAAGTTTCGATTGTGATTGCAATGAAGATGCGGACCCAATGGGTTTATGAACTGTGATTCATATGTGTTTGAGTTCCGGCATCAAAGTAGGCCATCACATCGGAAAAAAGCAAAACGTCGAAGCATTCTATTGAAAGCTGCGATTGCGATTATCGCATCGGGTCCTTTGCAAATGCATCAATCGCATCGGAGTAAGGGCATCACATCGGAACATTTACAAATGCATCAATCGCATTGGAGTAAGGGCATCACATTGGAACATTTACAAATGCATCAATCGCATCGGATAAAGGGAAGAACATTAGAACATTTACAAATGCATCAATCGCAATCAGAGGTATTCAGTTACAATTAATCACATCGACAAAAATAGAAAAAGGTTCATTATAATGTTGAAGGCATCGTATATGTTAGCATATGTGAAAAGAGAGAATTTATTGTTGGTTTGATATGTGTAATATAGACCAACATATATCATGAAGAATTGTGATATGTGTTGAATAACCCTATGGGCCCGAGTTATTCAATTAAGTGATTTATTCAAATTTTAAATGGATTGGAGTTCAATAGAGAAAATAAATAACTAGACCATTACGCTTGATGGTGGATATGTCGTAGAGCATTATATAAAAGGGTTGATAATAAGGTTTTAATATTGATTCGAATCTCCATAAGGTAAGGTCTCTTAACACGTGATTCAGGGAAATATTTATATATGTCGACCTGTATATTATGACAAAACCATACACTTTAAAGGATATGATGCTTGGTTAATATATGCTGTGAGTAAACATATATATGCGCCTGTAGTGGTTTAGCCTATAATGAAAGT
Organism: Pinus albicaulis; assembly: GCA_034641835.2. Taxonomy (NCBI): domain Eukaryota; kingdom Viridiplantae; phylum Streptophyta; class Pinopsida; order Pinales; family Pinaceae; genus Pinus; species Pinus albicaulis. The sequence continues at coordinate 258,166,680 of CM076578.1, forward strand.
TTTATGTGATAATCGAAGCCTGCACTTAGGCTTTGATAAAAGAGAAATTTATAAATGTAGTGAGCTTAAGCTATGGTTTGAACCATATGTAAGCCTCCGCATGAGGGCTGAATCGAGAATGATTATTTGGTTTAATAACCATAAGAACTTGGAAGAAAAATTCCTCCAGATATGTTTATCGAAATTGCCAAATCAACAGTTATATATATATATATATATATATTGTAACACAGTCATATATATACCGCAGACACACAATCACAGTGAACAGGAATATGCACAGGAATGAATTTGACAGGTGTACAAGCACAAAAAACTAGAGAATATGCAGAATACAGTGAACAGAGTATGCAAAACAGTTATATGACAGCTACAAATACACAATTGCAGTGAATAGAAGAAGAAGGCAGAACAATTACCTGACAGCAGCAGAAAAGACAAAACCAGCAAGCCAAGTGCCGGAAAGAGGACTGAGTGAAATTTATACATGTAACTAAAAATGGGAATGTAAAGGTTGTAATTGATTTTATATTTTTTGTGATGCATTGGCAAGTCTCTGGAGGAAAGCAAAAATCCCACTATAATATTGAAATTAATGCATATTGTTATATTTTTCTGAATGAGCGGGTAAAAGAAATGAGAAGGCAGTAGGCAAAGAGGCATGGATGTCCATTTCAAATTCCTTGAGGAATGCTAACAGTCAGAAGGGAATTTCTATAAATAATATCACATTGATATGCATAAAGAGGTTAGAGAGTGAGGTAAGAGAATGTAGAAATGAAGCAGTGAGGCAGAGGAGAAGGAGGAGCTGATAGAGAATCCGATAAGATGCTGAGATGATGCAGGGAAGATATGAAGACTGATGGAAAACAGAAGAGAAGGTTCAGGACAGAGCTGATATCCAAGGTAAATCAGCAAGTGTTCTATTTTGAAAGAGTAAGGAAGTTGGAGCTTCCCTATCAAGTTGTAGCTTGATAGATGTCAATTGTAGCTGACTGAGGTTAGAGCCTCCTGTAGGTTGGTGCCTGTAGAAAATTGAGAGGGAGTTGGAGCTTCCTTGCAAGTTGTAGCTTTTAGAATTGAGGTAGGAACCTCCTGTGAGTTGGAGCCTACAGAAAATCAGTGGTGAGAGGGAGTTGGAGCTTGCCTTTACATCAAAACAATAATAAGATGTGGTTTTCTTTCTTTATGGGTTTCCACTTATATCTGGTGTCCCTGTGCATGATGTTTATGTGTTGATATGGTTCATATCATCTTCTTAATACTTGCTTCTCTCATATTAATTCTACTGTTACATTATATTAATGCTTGCTGCTCACATCCTAAGATTACTCACATATTAAGTTAAACATGAAATAAAGGTGTAAATAAGTTTTAATGAAAAAGTTTTAAAAGTACGTGAATGTGTTAAACTGATTCACCCCCCCCCTCTCTGAAGCCTGAGAGGTATATCATTTGTCCCTAACTCTGGAACATCAATATTTAACCTCTCTAGGTTGTGCTCCAGTTCTACCGGGATCTCTGCTGCATTATTATGTGGTGGGCCTACTATAGGTTTTTCCTCTCGCCTATCAAAGCAACAAAGAATTGCTCGTCATGTTGGACCGACATCTACATTTAAATTTTTTGTCAGTATTGGACGATAAAAATCAAATAAAAATTAGATAACATAAGAAATTCAAAATGATTCACTAACCAATCTAATCCCACTGTGCCCTGGTGGAAGATATGTATCAAGATCACCCCTATAATCCATCCCAGCATAAGGAAAATCTTCAATCATGAAGATATGATTCCTACACCATGTGAACAACTGAGGAGTAAAATGAACCACTGCACCACCATTGCCACCATGGTGAGCCATCATTTCTACCTTGCGCACCATATGTGGTTCCTAAGGACCTGTGGAATCCACCAGAGACTATTGAGGTGCAAGGAGTGGGATCCTCTCTAAAGCAAAAGATACAAGAATGGCTCCATCCGAAGTTTTTCAACTTCCCATTCTTAGCTCTCATGAGTTGGCCCTTCATATTAGCCAACAATACTTCACTCCAGTTGAAAATTGTTCCCTCGAAACATTCAACTGTGGTCTACATATGTGCTTTGGTAGCCACATGCGGAGCTGCACTCCCACATAATCTGGTAATCGTGAATTCTATGATCTTGAGCTCCATTCACACAATATTTTTGATATCAATGCAATCGCCCTTTAACCCAGAATCTTGGCTACAATATTGAGCCTTGTAAGTAGCAGTGGGAAGACCTCCTGGTCTAGTCCTAAATAAGTAAATGTCCCTCCCTATACGAGGCAATCCAATGAGGAAATATATGTCCTCCGTCTTAAGATCACAAGCAGATGGTCTCCGATAATGAAACATTGATCTCTGACATCCCATGCATTCACTAGCCATGTCATCAGCTCAGCTTGTGCTTTCATGCCCTGAATCACCCAAAAATTATACAAGCCACAATTTTTTAATGAGCTCATTGTTTCTGGATCATCCATGGCTTCATTGTCCATGAGTTCATGCTCTCTTTCTCACCATTCCAACATTATTATAGACCTACACATTAGCAATTTAATCATTAAAAATTAGTTGGGATAAATTTGAGCCATTTTTATGGAGACATTTATGCTTTTCGAAACCCCACGGAACTTGCGCAGGTGTTGTGTTTACACAGTGAGTTTTTTCACACGCGTTATACACAGAACCTGCGGCAGCCCGACGATTTTTCTGTTAAAAATTGTTGGGGTGCATAGTTTTCTCCACGATAACCCATGCACCACCGAGGGAAGATTTTAAAACATATTTTCCCTCTAAAAAATGCCCTAAAAGCTTAAAATAAAAAATTAAATGGATGAAAGCAAAGACAATGATGAAATGGATTACCTGGTGCGGATAGTTCTAGAAATAGTTGCTCGGTTCTCCTAATATCAGCTCCGGAAGATTTTGGGCAAAGAAAATTCTACTCTGTTCTGGAAATGAAAAGGTGAAAATGACTTGTTTAAACTTTTTTTTCTAGTTTTAAATGAATAAAATAATATTATTTTATTTATTTTTACTTTTAAAAAGTCAAATCAAAATATTTTTCCTTTTTGAGAATAGATGTTCGTAATTGTTCAATTTTTTGTGCAGGACACAAGATTTTTGTGAAAAGAATCATTTTGACATTGAGTAGACTTTTATCACCTTTTCGGCCTCTATAAAAATACGAAAAAATGAAACCCTGGAGTCCTCCTTTAAGCCCTTTTAAGACTCTCTAAACATGAAAAGATCATCGAGCACTTGACTATTCGAACTTGTTAAAGCAAATGAACAGCCGTCCATTCAGTATAAGTTTACCCATTTTCCGAACTGAATTGGACTATTTATGAAAAAGGTATACGTTGATAAACATGGTCAATAGAGTTCTCTCTTGCATTATTTTATCCTTTTTCGGGCTTGAGGGAATAAATTTATGAAAAATAACAACCATGGAGTTTACTTATGTTTTTCTTTTGACTCCCTAAAACTGAAAAACACTGAGTTAATCCTATACTGGACTCATTAAAACTAAATAGTACAGGACCCGTTGATCACAACATGACTAAACCACTCCTTCTTAGGGTTCGTTTTAATACTAAGATGGACTCATATGAAGGATGAGCTTACACAACAAGCAAATGTTGTCCACCTCAAGCTTGACAAAAATAAAGAGGTACTTGCCAGTAATGGTGGGGGGAAAGAGAGAAAAAGAATTCATTTATTGTCCTTGTTTTAGAAAGCAAGATGTTGCTCTTGAACAAGACACTTGGTTACACTTGTACCTGGGATGGGAAATACTTTGTCTTACAGTTAATCAAACCGCATTGAAAATCTTCAACCGGTTTCTAGGTATCATCTTAGGTCAAATGTTGCCCAGCCATTTATAGTGTCATTATGTGTTCAAGATAAAGTTCAATTTACCATTCATTGCAAACATTTGTCTCCATTCGTGTTGACCATCCCTAAGTCAGTCCTTGCAAAACATTTCTTCAAAACTTGATCTAATGGTTTCGCATCGTAGGCTTTCCTGTGACGAATCACTTTCTATCGAAATCAACTCATTATCTAGAAAGTTGATCTAGAATCCTATCAGTACCTTGGAATCTGAATGCCTTAATGGCAGGTTTTTCACCTTCGATGATATGTTTTCATCATTGACATTTTATCGAATTATTATATGGGTGTTCGACTGCAAATCATTCATTCACACTTCATATATTTTACTAAAGTACTTTGAGGTCCATTTTCATTATTGATGGCTTCTCTCACACTTGTTAACAGTTCTCATCATTGACCGGTAATCAAGTGGTTTCTACCATGTTCGACTCTAACATAATCAATCGCATCGACAAATTCGTACTAGTTCAAGAAGTGAAAATCAAGACCCTGGATCTAGTTTCCACCAACCAAGCTACAAGGATTTTTGTTATTCATTATATAGTAAAATTCTTATGACAGATGGGTGTGCCCATAATGTGTCTACTTTTGATGTAATACTGAAATCATATATGTACCAAAAAATTTAGTTAGTTTTTCTCTAAGTATGGGAATGCCTACCTCAGCGATATATATTTTTTCAATGGATTTTTTTACAAGTTTTTGACTCGTGTCTCCAATCCAATCCTCAGAATGATAAAACTCTTCACTCTTCAAAAAAAAAAAAAAAAAAAAAAAAAAACCTTTCTAAGACTACACACTTTAGGGGGCAATTTGTTACACGTTATTTTGTCACCATGACATTTGATTGTTCATATGGATCTATGACCATCCATATCATGTTCCCTTAAAGGTCAAAAAACACTCATGATCATCAATCGAGTCTTGGAAAATGGAGAAAATCTCTGTAAAACCCTTAAAAGATTACCTGTGCAGTTTTTCTATCGTTTTCCTGTGCATATGTTGATGCTTCTTCTATTAGCCGTGGTGATCACCACTCTGTTCGCCACTAAAATCTATGCACCCCCGTGAAAATCAAGTAAGAATAAAAATTAACTTCTAGAAGCCTAGTTGGTCAAATATTCTCCCAACTGGAAGCCTCTAAAGTCGCGCCAGTTCGAGCTTTATCCCTCCACTCATGGAGCTTATCCCTTGGTCTAAGGAACTCAAATCCCTTCATGGGAGGAATCCATCCCTCTCTTAATGGATTTGAAACTTCTTCAATCTCTCTATATATTGAGCTCAAGTTTCAGGTTGAAGGGTAGATACCAATGTGAATAGAGACCAATTTATATAGTTTCTAAGCTTGAGAGAGTTCATAGAGTTCATATTTTCTATATTAGTGAGTTGTTCTTGATACATTGAAGATCACACCTTTGTGTCCATGAATTCATACTGGTAATTTTAGAGAAGAAGGCTTATCAGACTAAAGGACAATGATTTCTCAGACACTTGAGAGAAATATGTACAACATCAAGGCATCCGATTGTAATATTTCCCTTTCTAATTTATGATAATACATATGGATCTCTTTTCCTCATTGTCTTGTTTCTCAATTCATCGAAATTATGTCAATACTTAGATTCATTGATCACTAAGTCAGATTAGTATTTATGATTATTATATACTGCAGATTATTTGATTATTTGTCTTGTCTGTGATTGCAGGTTCTACTCATCATTGAAGAACTGCTTTGGAGTGAAAGACAAAGGACTACATCAGACATCTGGATTGAAAGGTAGGAGCATGTCCTCTCTACCTTCCTGATTGTAATGATCTTAAAATACAAATAATCTATAGAAAGAGATATTCAATGGACCTTTATTTCTAGTTACTCGTTGGAGTAATAGGGAGATCGCTCTTGTCCGCAAGAGGGCTTAATCTTGGTAACACCTTTCATCTCCCTTTTCTCATATTTTCATTTATTTTCATAAATAAAATACCAATTAATTCCTCTTTTCCTTTTCAAATCCCTTGCCAATTCCTTTGCTATTTTCCTTAGCCATAATAAACCAAATGAACACCCAATAGGATGTTTTTCCCAACGTTCAACTTGGAATACATGTCCCATGACCTTGGTCTTATTTTTCCTTTATTAAATTTATTACATGAGCTTCTAAGTAAACATGATCCCTAACTTGAAACTCCTTAAACACCATATGTTGGTCTGCATAACTCTTCTGTCTATTTGTGTCGCATTTATATTCTTCTTTATAACCTTTATTTCCTATTTCATCTCTACCAACATGTCCGGTCCAATCAGTACCTTGTTCACTGGATCACTTCAGTTGATGGGAGTATTGCGACTTTTCCCATAAATTTGCTCAAACGGACTCATCCTCATTGACTTCTAATACCCATTGTTGTAAGCAAACTAAACAAGTGGAAAATACTCCTCCCATATCCTCTGCTGGTGCATAATATACATCCTCAACATGTCCTCTAGAATCCTGTTGACCCTCTCTATCTGTCCATATATCTGTGGATGATAAGCTGTGATGAAGGAAAACTCTATACCCAAACCTACAAACAAATCCTTCCAAAATATGGAAATAAAATTAGAATCTCTATCAGATATTATATTCCTAGGAATACCATGCAATCTCACTGTCTCTCTGACGAAGAACTCATCTACCTCACTAGCTGAATATGTAGACTTAACTAGAATAAAATGAGCTACCTTATTCAACTTATCAACCAAAACCATAATAGAATCATGTTTTCTAGACGTGTTTGGAAAAAATATAATGAAATCCATGGAAATGACCTCCCATTTTTGTTCTGGAATCATAATCTACTACAGTAAGCCACCTAGATGCTTGTACTCTAACTTTACCTGTTGACAACCTAAACACATTGAATGAACTTAGCTACCTCTTTCTTCAGATTCAGCCAATAGTAGAGCTCCTTCACAACTGTTAGGGTCTTTTGATATCTTATATGACCTGAATATGACTTCATATGAAATTCCCTTAAAATAAGCTTCTTGATATCACTATTGTTCGACACAAAGATCTTGTCTCTAAATATGACCAAACCATATATCATGAGATGATAATCGACATCCTATTCACTTGTACCATTTTGATGTAACCTATGCTTAAGCTCCCTGTAACTATCATCTTGTTGTCCTACGTGTAAGAACTGATCTTGTAAATATGTCCGATATGAACTCATAGCTGATATGTGATTTACATGTACTCTACTACTAAGAGCATCTGAAACCCTATTCTCTTTACCCTTAATATACCTAATCTCAAAGTCAAACTCACTGTGCGTGGCCAACCAGCTAGCTTGTCTGGCTTTGAGATGAGGTTGGTCAAACAAGTATCTCAATCCACTGTGATCAATCATCAAGATGAACTTCCTGCCAATAATATATTTCCTCCACATCTTCAATGCATGAATGATATTTGTGAAATCAAGGTCATGTGTCACATAATTCTTCTTGTGCTCGTTCAGTTTCCTTCACTAATAACATACCACATGTCCTTCCTACATAAGGAATCCACCAAGTAATCTCTTGCAATCATATATACATACCACAAAATATTATTCCTAATATGAAATATTTATAACTAGATAATTTGTATGCAACTACTCAAAACTAGGTTCATGTTCCTCTATCCATTCAAATTTCTTTCCCTTTCTCTACAAAGATGTGATAGGATAGGAAATCCATGAGAAGTTCCTAATGAACATTTCGTAATAACGTGCTAACCCCATGAATAATTTGACCTTATCCACATTCCTATGAGCTTCCCATTCCATGATAGCTATGATATTTTTCGGATCCACTCCTATGCCTTCCTTGTAATCAACATGTCCCAAGTAATGTACCTTTGTCTGAAAGAAACTACATTTACTAAGCTTGGCATAAAATTTATTCTCTCCTACCAATATCTAAATTGTTTCTAAGTGTTTGGAATTATCTTCCTCATTATTAGAATATATCAATATATCATCAATGAATATAATCACAAAATTGTCCAAATAAGGACGCAACACACTATTCATCAAACATGATGGAGAATTAGTCAAACCAAAAGGAACCACAATAAACTCATAACTCCCATACTTGGTCTAGAAAGAAATCTTGTATATTTCCTCTTCTTTGATGCCTACCTAATGATAACCTGATGTCAAATAAATCTTTGAGAACACCATTTTTCCCTTCAACTGATCAAACAAGTCATTGATCCTCGACAAAGGGCACCTATTCTTAATCGTCACCTTGTTCAAATTCCTATAGTTAGTTCATAACCGGAGAGTAACATCCTTATTCTTCACAAACAACACTGGTGCACCCCAAGTTGACACACTTGGCCTAATCTATCCCTTGTCAATAATTTCCTTCAACTTCAACTTTAGTTCCACTAACTTTGGAGTTCTCATCCTATAAGGTGCCTTTGATGTTGGTGCTACTCTTGGTACAAACTCAATAGAAAATTCCACTTCCCCATGAGGTGGAAAATATCAAATATCTGCTGGAAATACATCCTAAAGATTTTGTGAAACCATTTAACTATTCAAGACTTATGCATCCTCAACATCCTTACCCTTATCATTGGAATCATGCACTACAAACAATATACACCCTTTCCTACAATTGTGGTTATCCTGCATAGTTGTAACCATTATAAATAATGTCGCCTTCTTCTTACCCTGCAATATTCTCTATTCTCCATTATCATCCAAGCGCTCAATATAATTTTCATAAAAATCCACCTTAGTCTTGTGATGATACAAGAAAGCCATACCTATAAGCATAATGTATCATCCAAATGGAAGCACATTCATATGTGCTTATGTAGGCATATCATTCAACTCAAATGCATAATATCTTACCCAATGATGAAATTTTTCTTATTACCTATAGCCAACTGCACCAACCAAAAAACTGCATGCATTTATTTTCTCAAACCACACTTATCCACCATGTCAGAATTAACATAACTATAATTATATCTAGGGTAAATTAAAATAGAAAAAAATCGATCAAAAAGCTTACCTTCCATCTCAATAAATTATAATAGACACCTGGTGATCTGCTTGCATGTTATCCAATGTTGCATAGATCCAAGGAATTCTCTTCAAAACATCCCCAACTGTTTGTGCCTTCTGATTACTATATATATATGAGGCATATCACCTTGATACGGCAAACAATCCTTATTGTTGAGCTCCTTGCCACATATACAAGAGTAAAAATATCTACTACCATCACCTCTATTATGTTTCTCCCCAAGTTGCATGTTAATAATTTACTGCAGAGATAATAAATAATTAATGAGAGGAACAAACATAAATAATAAAAAACAATAATAAACCATAAGCACAAATTTTTATCTGATAAAACCCCAACTCTGGGGAAAAAACCAATCTAATGATATTTCATTAGCCTTGGCCAAAAAACCTGGCCAACCTGGCCAAGTGAGACTTCACTACTCACCTCCCTAACCTCATTACAATGAAGTCTTCCCAACCTTTGTAGGCTACGTTACATGAAATACCATGGGTACACTATACCACGTGCCAAAACCTTCATTGTTAGATTTGGTCAACTTTGAATCTATTCTCGAGTCAATTTTACCTAATACTGCGATCCATGTCCCTTCTAAACTACATTAGACTTCTTGTAAGGAATGACATTCTCTTTCTCACCTACATCCTCAGTTCTTGATTGCTTCAGTGGCCTTTTACCTTTAGCTTTGTAATTCCATTTCCAACCCTACTTTATTTTGGTCTTATGCTTCGATTTATTATAATAGTGCTTCAACTTCCCAGTGACTTCCTCCAATGACTGAGGCTCATCACACTCAATCCAATCCTTAAATTTCAATGAAAATTCGCTAATAAATATTTTTAAATTTTTCTTCTCATCCTTAAAATATGCCACATACCTCAAAATCTCCTGAAACTTAATCATGTACACCTCATATATCATCAATCCCATTTTCATCTCATAAAAATCCTTGGCCTTAATATCATAGTACCTCTCTAACAAGTAGCTATTCCTAAAAAAGTATCTTGAACTCATGCCAACTAAAATGATATGTCCTAATGTCTGTGACACACTTCTCATATTCCCACTAGATGTCTTCTTTCCCTTTGATACTGAAAATAACTATCATGGCCTTCATATTCTCTATATAGTCATGCAACTCAAATAATTTATTCATTCCAAGTAAACAAGCCGTTGCATCATCTATTTCTTTAACTCTCCATAAAATGTAGGACGTGGCTTAGCTTTCTTGAAATCATCTGACAAATATCCTTTGGAAATCCTCCTGTAAGGATGATAACGATGATGTTTGTGATACATTTCTAAACCATAACTAGAATAGAACCCATGTCGTCTGCTTGTCCTATTAGGTGTATCCAAGAACCTACCATATCTGAACATGTCATATTTGTCTGACCTATGCCCACCATGAGACCTACTTCCATATCCCTCATTATTCCTTTCCTCCTGTCCATAAATGATCCATGGTTTTGCATGTCTCTGCAAATATTACAAACTCTGAAGGATAACTACATTAACCTCTGTTTTTTTCTCTTGTACTCTGACAAGTTTCTTTTGTGGTTGAATGATCCTATCATTGTCCTCTTTGCAACTTTTGATCTCTTCCTTTTAAATTATCAAAGTGTCTGCTATGTCTAGAGAATAATCATCTCTTGGATGCTCATTTGATCTATAAGTGGAGTCTCATGAACTATAATCCACCATTTTTCTAGTCATCTTTGATCATCTTCTCCCCACAATAATACCATGTTTGATAAACCAAATTCCAACATAGCCAACATACCTCAGTTAAATTTAGGGGAGGCTATCTCATCTGCAAAAATAGTGTGGGTTATCATGATACGTGTATGCATATAATCATATCAATATATCAGCATCATCTCAATCATCATCCAATTACCATGCATGATCTCACAAATTATAATAACGACTAAATATATGCTAAGCATAGCCACTATAATGCTTGCATAAAAATAACCATAACAATGTAGGAATAACAATCATATATACATTGACATGCATGCATGGCAAACACATTCTTCCCATTCAGCCCAAGTATTTTAACTTGGATCAAATACCAATACATAATCCCCCTCCAATATCTACCTAGCTTCACTCGTCTACCAAGGTAAACATGAGAGGAAGAGATAGTAAGACATGCCCTGACTTCCAAGCTTTATCTATGGACGTGGGGCCAAAAAATGAACCTGTAAACCACAAACTAACATCCTACAGGAGTTATAGGGCACTCATACGCTAAAAAACCACTCTGATCTGGGTCCACCAGCTACCAGATTTACCCATGATATTTTAATTCTGTGATGTGGTTAGCATCACACTGAAAAGAGCCTTAAAACAACACATATGCATGCTTTAAGAAAGAGGAAACATGACGACAGTCAACAATAGAATAACATGAGACATTGATAGCAAAGTTCATCTAATCTGGACTACGTCTTTGGGCCCAGTGTCAATATGGGGTAGATCGCTTCATATAGTGATGGAAATGGTGATGATGTACATGGACTATGTTTTTTGTCATACAAGGATGTATTCCCTCAACATGAGTGGCTTGTCTCTCCACGAGACGTTCTGCTACATAACTCTCACTCACAATAGGCCTCTTATCAACATGACATAAACTCACACAAGGTGACGATGAGGATCCCTTCAACAATATTACATAAGGATCATAAAAATCCATGGAAAATACATCTCACATGAATTAGAAACATAAATACCGCAACATACATAAAGAAAGGATCTAAAAAACATATTACATCTCACAACAAATGATAAAAGAGGCACACAATATTAATACTGCATATACCTCAACCCATGAATTTGGCCGAAGAAGTGGATCATAATTTTCTGAATTTGGATGCACTATCAAATTTGTGGCATCGAGAGGCATAAAATGGACTGTCCACACTTAAGAATCTGACACTGTCACTCCAATATCGAAAATGGTTGAAAAATTGGAAGCTCTGCTGCTAAAACAAACATTGTCATTGAGTTCCTGTCACTGAAAAGTGTAAAATTGACATAAATTTTGCCAAAAATAGACTCCAGTAAGTTTTGGGCCTCAAGGAATCATTTCTGATGCCCCTCAATATTCCCTGGCAATGTTCCACCCCTCTAGCCACTCATGGTTCCGCACTCCTGCAATAAAAAAATGATAAAACTCGATTTCCACAGCGGTCTGCTCTGCCTTGGGTGCACTACAAATTTGGGTTTTTATATATTTTTCATTTTGTAATTAACAAGAGGTGAGCTCGTGGCGCATTGGTAGCAACCACCGGTGGAGTTCGTGGAGGAGGCTAAGGGTTCGGATTCCAAAACCGACCCGACCCATTTTAGTAACAAGATGTTGTGCATTTTTTTGGTTGGTGATATGCTTTGGTTTGAATTTAATTTGGGGACTACCCGCTTGGGGGCTGGCCACATGGAGCGAGTGGGTTCAACCCCCACCAGTCCCATGCTCCATGTTCCATGGATGTATAATGTGATGGGTGGGGGCATGGGCCGGGTCCAATGGGGGTGGTCCACCCACTATCCATTTATGGTGGTACTCTGAGGGTTCGACAAGTTCATGGCCTCCAACCCATATTAATGTTTGTTTTTTTTGTATATTTTAGGCTCTAGGGGTGGCAGGGTTGGAACCATGCCCCCCAACCAAGTTTGATTTTTGGCATATAGTTGAGGGGGTGGCAGGGTTGGTTGCCTGCCACCTATTTTCTATATATATATATATATATATATATATGTATGTATGTATGTATGTATGTATGTATGTATGTATATACATACATGTATATATATATATATATATATACATTCATGTATATATATATATACATATATGTATATATATATACATGTATACATGTATATATATATATACATGTATATATATATACATGTATATATATATATATATATATATATATATATATATATATTATATATATATATATATATATATATATATATATATATATATATATATATATATATATATATAGACACACACACACACACACATATATATATATATAGTGGTTATTTTTGAATTTTTTCAAAATAAGGGTTATTGGGCACTTTAAAGAGGCCATAGTTTCACTCGATCTCAGGTGTTGGGTTTCTTGTCGGTTGATGGTGAAATTGTGGGACATGTAAACCTGGCCCATTGCCCAACTGTGACTGCAAATTTTACTTTCTCTAACTTCTCCATACGAGCTTGGATTGCAGATCCATTTGCACTTTTGGAATCATGGCGATGAGCACTTCAATCTGAACCTAATTCAAGAGAAATCCAACCACTTTTAATTTTGACCATTTCTGAGGCCTCTTGGTCTCCTGAAGGTGTTTGGAGCAACTTGGATCAATCCTCCCCACTAAGGAGCTTTTAGTCCACCAAAAGCATGAAAATAATCTGCAGCTGCTTTATACCTCATCTGCACCACAAGTGTCCTTAAAGGTCACCCTTCATTGTCCTTCACCTTTGTTCTTCAGAGCCATAAGCGATGAAACGACACTTGAATCCTCTATAAACCTGTAGTACATTCTTCTAAAAATTACATGCTCAATTACATGACCAACTATGACTGAAGCATCCCATAATTGCCACAAGTTTATAACACATACTCCATGGTCAAGTTTACATTAAAATGGAACCAATACCCCAGCTATCAATACAAGAATTAGGGGAATTTTGAGGTCTAAAATGGGCCTCCTAAGGAAATTATAAATTAATAGTGGAAATAATAAAATAAGATTTGATTACATCATCAAATTTTAGAGGGAAAAAAGAAAAAACTACTTTTTCATCTCATATTTTGAACTTACCTCCCTAAGGTTTTACTCCAATTTCGAGGATAAATACTCGTTGGATGCAAAATTTAATTTCTCATCCAAGGAATACCCATGTTGCATACTTTTTATGGACTCTACTACACAAACACTGAGAAATACATGAAAAGCGTGATTGAAATCACGTTTTTTCATGTATTTCTCATTTTTTGTGTAGTAGGGTTCATCAAAAGTATGCAACATTGGTACTCCTTGGATGAGGAATTAAATTTTGCGTCCAACAAGCACCCTTGCTAAAAATTTGAGTAAACCCTTAGGGAGATAAGTTGAAAATATGAGTTGAGAAAGCAGCTTTATTATTTTATTATTTTTTAATCTTTTTAATTTTTTACTCCAAAAATGGTGAATCATCCCCCATGGTTGACATCATCATCTTGAATCCTATTGGTTCTCATAAAGTTTATTTTTGCTGTACATTTTTCTTAGGAGGCCCATTTTAGACCTCAAAATTCCCCTAATGGCCAAAATATTGTTGTTGCTTCATAGGTGATGGAAAACACATCATCACTTTTACATTTTAAGTTGCAACATATGATTTACAAAGTGAGGCCAGGAAACATTACCACACCTAGAAAAAATATCTCTCACTTCTCAAAGTGAATGGGTCATCTCTCTATTGCGCATTTGCTTGTCGAACAACTGTTTCAATTGGTTAATTCACAACTACTTTGTCCTTGAGATGTTGCTCTGGATGGAGCCTCCAACACATGGCCTTTTAATGGCCACTTCTGTCGCAATAACTACAATGAGTCTTCTTCCTCTAGAGCTAATTTACCTTCTTCTTTTCCCATGGTGGAGAAGGCCTTTCACGCCTCATCCTCTATCGTGTTGCCATTCTTTTCCAACACTCAGAAAATGCATGGTTATGAAATCTACAAGAACTACATATTTTTTGATTCCATGATCTATGTTCATTGTTAGCGACATGCTTGTAATAAAAATGAACACTAGAATACTGAGACTTGTTATACCTTTCTTGTGGCTCTCTAGTGAAATCATGGTGATAAGAGCTTGCCTCATCTATTTCTATGCAATGTGCATTGTCATAGGATGATGGTGAAGTGTGCCCATCATTCTCTTTCCCCAATGGTTTCAACCATGTATTGGAAGCTTCTAACACCTTAGAGAATTGTCCTTTGGTGTATCCAAAACCTGTGAATTGAGGTCTCTACACAACCTCCAATGGCTGAGTTATGCCTTGGCCATTAACACCAAGTCCTCCTACCTTATACCCCATTTTGGTAAGGAATCTCATCCTAATTCGTGTAATGGGTATCTCCACGTTTCCCACAGAAATGATAGCATGTGAAGATGAATCTGAAGAACAATAAACATTTTTTTATCTCATATGTTGATTCAGAAAGGGGTGATGACGTCTTCTTTAAGCCTTTGTTGTGATTCAATTCCTACAAGACCTCTTCCGCTGCTCACAACTGAAGTTACAATCTTTGTTTCTCCTCTTTCTCTTCTCGTAGAAGCTTCCTTAATTCAACATCCTTTTCTTGAAGGCTTTGGTCGTTATGCTTCAGTTCTTCCAAGGCTACCTCTACGGCTTGCAACTAAAGCTGCACTCTCTTCTTATCCTCTTTATCCTCTCATAGAATAATTTTCAATTCAGTGTTATCTGCTTGAAGGCTATGGTTGATCCCCTCATTCGATTGATGAGAAGACAATGGAGGCGATGAATATTCACTGGAAGGTGTGGATGAAGCATTTCTTTCTACTTCTTCTTTCTCCCATCTCTCATAAGCTTCATGCATCATTTCCACCATTTTGGACATCCTCAGCATGGCCTGGTACATGTCATTGTCATCCTCCATTGCTACACGTTCAATCTTTGTTCACGCTCGCAATTCACATCAGTGAGAAGACCACCCTGATATCACTTGATCCGAGTTCGTAAGCTACTGGATTTACCCATAATATTTTACTTTTATGATGTGGTTAGAATTTCATTGAAAATAGCATTAAAAGAACACATATGCATGATTTAAGCAACAGGAAACTTGACAACAATGTACAACATAAGAACACAAGACATTGATAACGAAGTTCGTCCAATTTGGAATACGTCTCCAGGCCTGGTGTCAATATGGGGTAGGCCATTTCATATAGTGCTGTAAATGGTGATGATGTACATGGACTATGATTTCTGTCATACAAGGATATATTCCCTCAACATGAGTGGCTTGTCACTCCACGAGACATTCTGCTACAGGAACTCTCACTCATAATAGGCCTCCTATCAACATGACATACTCTCACATAAGGTGACGATGAGGATCTCTTCAACAAGGTTACATAGGGATCATAATAATCCATGGTGAATACATCTCACATGAAGTAGAAACATAGATCCTGCAACATACATCAAGCAAGGATTTAAACAACATATTACATCTCGCAACAAATGATAAAAGAGGCACATGATATCAATACTACATATACCTCAACCCTTGAATTTGGTTGAAGAAGTGGATGCTCAGCTGTTGAATCTGGATGCACTATCGAATTCATGGCGTCAAGAGGCATACAATCGACTCTCCACACTTGATAATTTAACACCATCACTCCAATTTGGAAAATGGTCGAAAAATTGGAAGCTTTGCTACTGAGATGGACATTTCCATTGAGTTCCTATCGCCGAGAGGTGTAAAATCGATATAAATTTTGTCAAAAATGAGCTCTGGAAAGTTTTGGGCCTCAAGGAATATTTTTTTAATGCCCCTCAAGGTTCCTTGGGCAAGGTTCCGCCCCTTTGGCTGCTCATGGTTCTGCACTCCTGTAATAAAAAAAATGATAAAACTCGATTTCTGCGCCAGTCTACTCTGCCTTGGGTGCACTGCGAATTTGAGTTTTTATAGAGTTTTCATGGCAAAATTACCAATAGGTGGGCCGGTGGCACATTAGTAGCAACCACTAGCAGAGTTTGTGGAGGAGGCGAAGGGTCCAGGTTCAAAACCCAACCTGACCCATTTTAGTAACAAGATGTTGCACATTTTTTTGCTTGGTGATATGCTTTGGTTTGAATTTAATTTAGGGATCGCCCACTTGGTGGCTGGACACTTGGGCTGGGCGGGTTCTACCCTCACCAATCCCATACTTCATGTTCCATTGATGTATAATGTGATTGGTGGGGGCGTGGGCTGGGTCCACCATGGGTGGCCCGCCCACCACCCATTTATGGTGGTACTGTGAGGGTTCGACAGGGTCATGACTGCCGACCCATATTAATGTTTTTTTTTTAATGTATAGTTCGAGTTCCAAGGGTGGCGGGGTTGGTAGCTCGACCCCCAACCAATTTTTATTTTTGGCATATAGTTGAGGGGGTGGCAGGGTTGGTGGCTCGCCACCTCTTTTGTTTTATATATTTTTTTGTTTTAATTATAATAGTGATTTTTTTCAAATTTTTCCAAAATAAGGGTTATTAGGAAATTTAAAGAGGATGCAATTTCACCCACTCTTGGGTGCTAGGTTTCCTTCCGGTTGACGGTGAAATTGTGGGACATTTAAACCTGGTGCACTACCAAACTTTGACCGCAACTTTGACTTGCTCTAACTTCTCCATACGAGCTCGGATTTGAGATCTATTTACACCATTGGAATCAGTGAGACGAGAGCTTCAATCTGAACCTAGTTTGAGAGCAATCTGACCACTTTGAATTTTAATCATTTCTGAACCCGCTTTGTCTCCTTAGGGTGTATGGAGCCACCTGGATCACACTCGTAGTTCCCAAATATTGAGTTAAATAGTTATTTCACTGACCTAGACTCTTAGTTTCATGAATAACACTACATCCATGCAAATGTAGACTTCTAGTTGGATGCCTAACGTTGCATCCAATTGACTGTAGTCCAAAGTTCCCAATTTTTATCTCGTCACCTCAGAATCTGTGCCATATTTTCAAGGCTTGTCTCTAGACCACTATCCAAAACTTAATGAGACTTTCTAGAATGATAAATACATCAAGAAAAATCCATTCATACAAAACTTGATCAAAAACTTGACCTAACTAGGCCTAACCATGAGAGTCATTTCATCAAACATATTTATAATAGGTAATATACAGGTCATGAATGAATATCTAGACATAGTGGTATGATACTTATCTGGGAATGATAACAAAGGTCTAATTCCCTCTCATAATAGTTGAAATAACATCTATTAGATCATGCATTCAATAACCATTCACCAGCTCATCAAAACATGTTAAGAGCCATAATTAAAACCTCTCGTGAAACCATTCTTATAACCAACATACAACCAAAATAATAATTATGATAGAACAACCATTAAAGCCACATAATAACAAGAGAAAATAATCATTAAATACAAGAGGAAAATAACTCTTATTAACATATGAAAAATCTAACCAAGTCAGGGACTTCCACATACCACCCAACCATAGATTGGGCTAAAAATAATATTTCTTTCAGCCAATCACCCCCATTCCATATTCCAAGCATGAATGTGGGACTAAAGACAAAAACAGTCAGGGCTTCCTAGAGATTACACATCAGTGGTTGTCATTGATGTCAACCCAAGCAGCACTAGGGGCTACCCCAATATTGAATGGTAATTTTGACCTACCAAATTACTATATTATGGGTAAAGAATATTTGTGATGGTTTCTACCTGTTGAGATGTTTATGTTGATATATGGCACACCATGTAATTCTTCATAGTTTGAGAGATATTCATGTTTGAAGTTTGTAACCCCAGTTAGTGGGCTAAAACCGCATGGGGTTGTGACCTCGGTCATTGAAAAGTCAATAATTAATAATTTTTATGCTCCTAAAATCCCTCCCATGTTCACTTGTTGAAGTCCCTCTCAACCTAAGGATTTATATAAATTGTGATCCTCATATCCTCCTAATGCAAGGATTTATCTACCTAAAATAGGTTATCGTGGAATTTGCACTATAAAGTTTTTTCTACGAAGGGTCAGAAGTTGAAATTTTTATGAGGCAAAGCCAAAATCCTGATGAAATTCCTATAAAAATTTCAGATCAAGGTGTGCAATATTTTCGGAGATATAATCTGTGGAAGTCAGTGTTTTTTCAGGATCCTTAACTTCATCTCAAAGAAGTGACCTTGGAGAAATCATGATAACTATCTCTCTGAGTATCCTATTGGAATTATATAAAATGTGGTGGATAGTGCATGGACTTTAGTTTTCTCTATATCAATTTCATAGCCGAATGAAAAAAAAGTGACACATGGCACACCGTACAAGTTCTCTCTACTGAACTAGTCTATAATTAGGGCATTGTGAGAGATTGAGTATAACTCTCCCTTGAAGAATCCAAATTGGGTCATACCTATGGCATCAGAAAGAAGACTCAGAGGACTACTACAAGACCAAAAATTACATATTGGGGATCTGAAATAATAGAGATACACCAGATTTAATATCGAGCTCCTAGAAGGAAAGAAAAAGCTAGATCATGTGTTGTCAAGGGCTGTAAAGGATTAGACTTTCTAGGGCAGAAAAGAAAAGAAAGGTGCAGCAGAAGGTAGCATGATAAGAGTAGTAATCAAGGAACATAACAGTAGCAGGAAATTCACCACATGAAGTCTTCAGTTGGGCGGAATTGCATATAGTTATTGTAAAGGTATCATTATACTAAGTCATTGTAAATGAATCATTATAAAAATTGTACAAGTGTCTATCTGCCAAGAGTTGAAGAGGCAGTGCTGGGAGGTCTAGGATCATCATTAGGTGGTTGTGTCATATTTTGG
This sequence comes from Pinus albicaulis, assembly GCA_034641835.2. NCBI lineage: Eukaryota > Viridiplantae > Streptophyta > Pinopsida > Pinales > Pinaceae > Pinus > Pinus albicaulis. The sequence continues at coordinate 258,186,283 of CM076578.1, forward strand.
GTTATGGTTTAGTGTGTATTCTTCTTCTACATCATTCTATATCATTGTAAAGTGGAACATTTTCCCTAGTATGAGAGTCCATTCTTGTTTTATTCTTCTATAGGGTGGTAGGCTAGTGCTAGGCTGATGCATGGAGTCACCAACAGGTTCAATATTGTGAAAAATTCAGGGTGGTAGGGTGGTGCTAGGGTGATTTGTAAGTCATTGGGTGTTGGGGCATCTGTTCAGTTGACTACTAAAGAATCTCGAGCGTTGGAGCATCCATCCAGTGGGCGCTGGAGAAGAATGCTTTTCTAGATTCTAGGAAGTTGGAGCTGTATTTTCAATTGGAGTTGAATATTAAAGAATTATTAGAAAAAAATTCAGGAGGTTTTTTTCCCGGAGTGGGTTTCCACCTTAAAAACTATGTGCATTTGTGTTCATTTTTTTACTACTATCATTGTACAAACATTGATAATAATTGAAGAATAAATAATGCTCTGAAAGATTAATAATAATACTAATTGAAAGGAATACTTATTCACGCCCCCCCTGTAGAAATTATATGCATTAAGCATGCATATTTACAAGTTCCACCTAATCTCACACTATTTAACTTTATGCAAGATACTGAATCTATTCCACTTGTTAATCTTTTGCGGAAAATTTAATTGCACACACATGTGAAGCATAAAAAAAAATAATCAATCGCACATAACAAAGTTTTTTAACCAAGAAAGATTGAAGCTGAAAACCCCAAATATATATTATGTAACATGGAGATCATATGAAAATCTCATACAAACCATACAAAGCTTATCACAAGCTCTCAGTACAGTACAACCGTCATACACTAACCATGACCAATCTTGCAAATCCATGCACCGATCTCTGCTTCCTGCTAGTCTGCCTCCACTACGCAATCCCTACTGAATAATAGCTCTGAATGAATTCAAATTACCCTTGCCTTGACTATGCAATCCTCACTGGCAACTCCAATGTGTGTGTGATGTAATCAATGGATCACTATAGTCACAATAGATAGTCTATCTTGCCCTTTCACCTACCTCTCCACTGGGTCTCCACTGAAACTACCCTGGACTATAGTTAACTATTGTATTGTTCAGTTGATTAATGAGTTATTATTTGTGAATTAATTCAATAATTAATTCACTCCACTCTCACTAGTGTATCAATCAGTTAGACTAGATACAACTAGCTCAACTGAGTCTAACTGAGATAAACTGAATACAACTCCATAACTACTTCTTCCAATTGTGTCATAATTTTTCCACTTGAGTTCTAACTGAGTCCTCCATGCATTAGCTCCATTAAACCCTTAGGAATAGAGTAATTCCTTCTATCAGCTGATGTGCCACATCTGTGCACTAAATTGAGGTGATCCAAGAGAATAAGTTGTTGTTTAGAGTCTGATTATTATTAAGAGCTAATAATAATCGACATGCATCTATTTTTAGATTGGAGATCTATAAATAGACTTTGCCCAATATTCTAAAAATAGAATTTCATCTATTTTTCCAACTTGATCAACCATCCAAAAATAGCATCCTGCAACTTCTAAAATATGATCATCATGTCTAAAAATAGACTTGCGCCAAAAATAGCCTGTGGGCCCACTTAGTGAAGGCGACTCTTTTCACTAAGCTCATCATCTTGTTGAATCTCAACACTCCCTCTCAACAAGATAAGGATTATCCTTCACCCTGATCCTGCCTCTATGGTATTTGAATTTTCTCCTAGTGAGTGCCTTCGTCAAAATATCTGCATCCTGATCCTTCGTAGGAATGTACTGAAGCAACATGATCTTCCGCTGCACACAATCTCTAATATGATGATACCAGATATCAATATGTTTAGATATATCATGTAACACATGATTAACTGAGATTTTAATGCAACTTTGATTATCACAATGAATCACCGTGGGATCTAAATGTGAACCAAACAAACCAACCAGAATCTTCCTCATCTAGATAGCTTAACATGCAGCTTGAATTGCTGCCATGTATTATACTTCTGCTGAACTGAGTGCCATGGATCTTTGTTTCCTGCTGTACCAAAAAATTGTTGTAGATCCGATACTAAAAATCCCTCCTGATGTGCTCTTTCTGTCTGTTGGGATTCTTGCCCAATCTACATCCATGAAACCATGCAAATTTACCTCATCCGTCTGTCTGTACCATAAACCATACTCAGATGTGCCCCTAAGATATCTCAAGACATGCTTGCATACCTTCCAAAAGAGCTTGGTAGGCTTAACCATCACTTGTGAAAGTTGGTTCACTGCATAGCATATGTCTGGTCTTGTATTAACTAAATGCATGAGCGAACCCACCAACTGTCGATAAACAGTGGCATCCACTACCTCTGCTGATGTAGCATCCTCTTTCTTCCAATTTCCTAGAAGAGGAGTGTCAATAGGCTTGCAGCCTTGCATGTGAAACTTCTCTAGTATCTCCCAGGCATACTTGCCGTAAGACACAAACAGTTCACCTTCCCGCTGCCATATTTCCAATCCAAGGAAACAATGAAGGAGGCCCAAATCCTTCATCTCAAACTCCTTTGCAAAATCTGCCTTTCATGAGTGTATCAACTGCTCATCACCTGTTAGTATTAAATCATCAACATAAAGTACAATGATTAAAAGCTTACCCTCCACCACAATCTAGTATATGTTTGCATCCGCCTCACTCTTGGTGAAGCCAAGTCTAGTGAAATAGCTGTAGATCCGAGTGTACCAAGCATGGGGTACTTGTTTCAGTCCATACATCGCTCTTTTGAGCTTTCACACATGTGACTCGCTGCTGAAGATAAAAAATCCTTTGGGTTGCTTAATGTACACCTCTTCCTCAATGATCCCATTAAGGAACACAGTCTTCACATCCATCTGATGAATGTGCCAACCCATCTGCGCTGAGAGAGCAAGGATGGTCCATATGGAAGAATACCGTGTGACAGGTGCAAAGGTTTCTTCATAATTAATCCCCTCAATCTGTCAGAAGCCCTGGGCAACAAATCTTTCCTTATACTTCCCGACGCTCCCATCAGCAGCTTGCTTTACCTTGTATATCCATCTTGATCCTACAACTGATTTTCCCACCGGCCTTGGAACAATCTCCCAAGCACTGTTTCTGACAATGGAGTCATACTCCTCCACCATGGAATCTACCCATGTGGGATCCTGCACTGCTTCTTCGAAAGAATATGGCTCTGTCACGATACAATTGCTCAAGAGAGACATGTATCCAGTATATCGATCAGGTGACTGTCTCTGTCTATGTTGTGATGTAGGGACTCCTACATTCTGTGCCGCATCAAGCTTTCGTCTCTCAGCTTCTGTGGTACACTTTCTGCCTTGCTTGATGTTTGTTTCTGCATGAGTGGACTCCTCCACTCCATGAATCTCCTCCTGTGGCTGATCCACACCCAGAGGCTCATCTTTGGGAACAAGAAGTTATTTCACTACACGCAAGTCTAGCTCCCTCTCAAGCATAGCTTGTGCAACACCCATGATCATTCTTTTCTTCCTCTTCGTGACCCCATTCTGCTGTGGGTTATGAGGTGCTATGAGTTCTCTTAGAATTCCTTCCTTGCTACAAAAGTATTTGAATTCTCCAGAGATGTATTCACCACCATTATCGCTCTGTAGAGCTTTCACTTGCTTCCCCAACTCCTTCTCCACCAATGCCTTGAACTCACAGAAATTTGAGAACGTTTCACTCTTCTTCTGCATGAAGAAGATCCAGCATCTACGAGAACATTCATCAAAAAATATCACATAATACCTATGTCTTGCTGTTGAAGAAACTAAGAAAGGTCCACACACATCTGTGTGAATTCTCTCCAGGATCACCGAAGCATGGTTCTCCTTCTCATGAAAGGTGGTCTTCACAAACTTACCCATATTACATCCCTTTCACTGATATGACTGTGAAAGAGTACACTTGCGAAGTCCAGTAGAAATTTGCTGCAAAATTTTCAAAGCGCCATGGTGAAGATGGCCTAATCTCCTGTGCCATAGTTCGCCCTCATCCCAGCTCACCACTCCTTCTGCTTTGCCCACCATTGCACCGTAGTCATCTACCTCTAGCTTGTAGAGATTATTAATTCAAACCCCTATCTTCTTGGTTTGACCTGTTTTTTTATGTCGAAGGAAGGCTTTTCCCTCAATGAAAACAACATCATAACCTCTATCTTCCAGCATTGCGACCGAGACCAAGTTCTTCTTCAGACCTAGAACATGCATGACATTCTTCAACAAGAATGGATTACTGGACTCCCTCTCAAAGGTAATGGTCCCAATTCTAGTCACACTATACCAACCATCATTTCCCATCTCTATATGCATCTGGAGGTCCTTCTCCTCCAAGTCACTAAACAACTCTTTGTCTCTCGTAATATGGAAATACGCACCACTATCAAAGATACCACACCGATCCCATGCAACTTGAAACCAAGAATGCGATCAAGGAAAAATATATCTTGAATTGCGAGGCTAAGGCCTCTCTATCTGCAGATCCAACAACCTACTTATTCTTCTTCTTCTGTGGATAGTTAGTGGCAAAATGTCCATGCTCGTGACAGTGAAAACACTTCACTTTGGAAAAATCTTGCTTCTTGCCTTTAGCACCAGATTTTGAAGGATTTTTCTTCCCCTTCCCTTTCCTTGCTTTGGCAGCCAAAGAAAAATTCTCTTCATATTCATTCTTCGATGAATATCCATCCCTAGTACCCCGCCTTATCTCCTCCTGCACAAGAGCCGACCAAAGTTGCTCCCATCCCAACAATTTCTCTCGTCCATTGATAGAGTCTTCGTAGCTATGCCAAATCTTCAGAAGACCAAGGAGAGCCAAGCTCACCAAGTATTCTTCATCAACAATAACCCCCATACTTCCTAGTTCATCCTTGCAGTGGACAAACTTCGTGAGGTATTTTTGAATACTGTCACCTTTCTCCATTTTTTTTTTCTGAGCTTGTCTTTAAGCACCAACTTCCTCTGGTCACTTCTGCTTTGGAAAAAGTTTGTCAAAGCCTTCCACATTAATAATGGAGTGCATTTCCCATGAAGGCTGGACACAATATGGTCCTTCACACCTTCCAACAGAATCCTTCTCGTCTTTGCTGTCTTCTTTTGCCATGCATCAAGTAATGCAACATCGCTAGATTCTGACTTAGGAACATCGCTATCGATGAACTCCTTCAGCCCATTATCCTCCAGCACTACCTCCATCCTATCCTTATAGGCTATGTAATTTGAGCTCCCATCAAGGGAATACTCCAATCTCAACTCGTTGAAAGACATTTCAATGTATACTCGATTTCTGCACCAAGAATCTTCTATAGAAAATTCGAATTGTCCACTAGCACAAACTCACTTCAGAATTGCAATATTCAATAAAAAATGGTTTGATACCATGTAGAAATTATATGCACTAAGCATGAATATGGCCAAAATCCACCTAATCTCACACTATTTAACTTTATGCAAGATACTAAATCTATTCCACTTGTTAATCTTTTGTGGAAAATTTAATTGCACACACATGTGAAGCATAAACAAAAATAATCAATCGCACATAACACAGTTTTTTAACCGGGAAAGCTTGAAGCTGAAAACCCCAACTATATATTATGTAACATGGAGATCATATGAAATTATCATACAAACTATACAAAACTTATCACAAGCTTTCAGTATAGTACGATCGTCATACACTAATTAGGACCAATCTTGCAAATCCATGCACTGATCTCTGCCTCCTGCTAGCCTACCTCCACTGCGCAATCCCTACTGAAGAATAGCTCTGAATGAATTTTAATTATGCTTGCCTTGACTGCACAATCCTCATTGGAAACTCCAATGTGTGTGTGATGAAATTAATGCATCACTATATTCACAACAGATAGTCTATCTTGCCCTTTCACCTACCTCTCCATTGGGTCTCCACTGAAACTGCCATGCACTGTAGTTAACTGTTGTATTGTTCAGTTGATTAATGAGTTATTATTTTTGTATTAATTAACTAATTAATTCACTCCACTCTCACGAGTGTATCAATCAGTTAGACTAGATACAACTAGCTCAACTTAGTCTAACTGAGTTAAACTGAATACAACTCCATAACTAATTCTTCCAACTATGTCATAACTCTACCACTTGAGTTCTAACTAAGTCCTCCATGCATTAGCTCCATTAAACCCTTAGGAATAGTGTAATTCCTTCTATCAGCTGATGTGCCACATCTATGCACTGAACTGAAGTGCTCCAAGAGAATAAGTTGTTGTTTAGAGTCTGATTATTACACTAGTAAAAAATGATGAAATTAATGACCAGGTGACTAAAAAATTTGGTCACTGCTATTATTTCAAGTGAATTAATACTAAATTTGAGCAATTTTAAGTAACCGAACTAAAAATGACTAACTTAAATGACTAATTTAGTCTAGGAATAAAACATATGACTAGATAATAGACTAAACTAAAAATGACTAACTTAAATGACTAATTTAGTCCAAGGATAAAATATATGACTAGATAATAAGTGAATAAACTAAAAGTGACTAACTTAAATGACTAATTTAGCCTAGGATTAAAATATATGACTAGATAATAAATGAAAAAATTAATAATGATTAATGTAAATGACTATTATAATCCAAGAATAAAAATATGACCAGTACAACAAGAATATGAATTAGTCATTTATGTCAATAATTTTTAATTGTGTCACGCCACAAATGGAAAATTGAAATTTTGATATCGAAGTGTTACATTTCACTACAATATTCTTTGAATCCTTCTGCAGTGTTTAAATTCTCTTATTTGTGTCCAATACTCTTTCCATTAGGTTTTTGATAAGCATTGGATGACAGTTCTCCAAGAAACATTACTGCTGGATACCTTGCCCCTCATTTACCTCAGAGTGATCATACCCATGATTCCCCTTGCCACCATGGTTTCCTAATCTGCCTCGACAACTGATTGGCTACCTATGCCCTGGTCTCGCCTAGCTTGCCCAATCACTACACAATGCTCCCATAACACCAAACGCGCTCACCAACATGACTTCAACTAATGGCTTTGACTCGTCTGCCCGCTATGGGGCACACAGTACCTATTTGACGTTGCCGCTCATTGCGTCTATCAAAATGCACGACTCTGCCCACCGCTACACGATGCGCCCAAGGTGGGCGTTTGCCAATATGACATTCCCATTGCACATCGCCTTCGCACATACCCGAGTTGGGTGCCCGTTTCACCCCCCACCACTCAGTCGTCGTGACACTAACTCGAGGGTGTGACACTCCCTCATCCTTGCTCCACTTGTATTTACTCATGTGAGATGCCTTCCATGTGTTGCTCAAACCTCACTCCCATTGGAGAGTGTATGAACCTTTTTTATAATAATAATAATAATAATAATATAATTTTAAGTTCACGTCGACCAAGCCAAACACCAAATTGGTGTATGAGACCCCCTTGTTTGTGGGACAAGGGACCCACCTCTGTGTAGCGATTTGACTGCTAAGTCTACAAAGACATACATACTCTACCCTCTCTGGTTTTGAACCTATGACCTCTTAGGAGGAAACACATGCTCTTAGCCATTAAGCCTACTCAAGCTGTGAATACTCACACACATATAGAATTTATTTATAATATGCTTAACATAAATATATTGTGTGACACCAATTTAACATTTGATGTGAACCTTAATTAATTTATTAAAATAATAAATATCAATATTTATATTTTATTAAATTTATTAAAATATTAATTATCAATCTTTATATTTTATTCATTTTAATTATATTATATAAAATCAAATTTTAAATATGTTGTGATTTTGTATTTAATTAATAATTAAAATAATAAATATTAATATTTTAATTATTTAAAAAAAAAATTGTTTGAAGATTTGTAAAACCTTTGATTGCGTGCCACATTGGAAAAATCAAAGTCCGACAGATATCAAAAGTCGAAGTCGAACATGGGCATGGGTTCATTTCATTAAAAATATATATGAAAGTCGAACTTATCACTGGTATGAAAGCCCAAAGTTGAGCTTGTCACTATTATGAAAGCCCAAGAATAGAGGAAAACTAGTTGTTCTTCCCAGGATTGGTTTAGGAAGATGAGGTTTTGAGGGCATGCCACATTCGAAGTATGTCAAAAGTTGAAGTCAGGGAAAGACGCGGTTTTGAGGGCATGCCACATTCGAATTCTACCAAAAGTTGAAGTTAGGGAGAGGGCATGGTTGATTTCATTAAAAATATATATGAAACTCAAACTTGTCATGGTATGAAAGCCCAAGAATAGAGGAAAAATGGTTGTTCTTACCCGGATTGGTTCAGGAAGATGACGTTTTGGGTCTTTGGCACCGAATTGTTATAGTTGGTTCTAAAATTTAAATAAAAACTGGATGAAAATAGGATGTGTTGATTATTTGGCACCAAATTTTTGCTGTTGGCGGGAGGGTTTTGAGGGTTTTGATATATTTGAGAAAAATTAATAACGTGATTAATTTTTTAGGGTTGGGATTTGTTTCTATATAAAGAGGCGAGCAGCAGAAAATTCACAAAATTTGCATACCCAGAGTCACAGGTTAGTTGGATTTTATATTTTTCTATTTCCTTGCTTTGTATTTGCTTTGTTTGTTTTAAGATATTGTTGATTCATACAAACCCATCTGATCATAACAGGGATCTACACTTTATTTCTTTACAATGATATCCTCATTGGTCCTTTGCGATTAGGAGTGTGGTGGAAACTGAAGCTTAAATTTGGGCATTGATTGTATTAACTAAGTTTCCTGCCTCTAGTTTGTCAGCAATTATTTTTTCTAATTGTATGAATACAAGATGTTACTTCACAAGTTCTTGAGATCTTGCTTGAGAAAGTAATTCTTTTTATATCATAGTGTGCCTTTAGTTCCTCCTCAAAAAGATATATTCCTCTAATGTGTTAAGCAAACACTGGTAAAAGCATAATAGAGCTCTCATTCTCTCCTAATAGCTTATGCATAAAGATGGCTAGTGTTTAGTGATCTGTATCAGGCCCTCAGACAACTATTGATAGGAATTTTTCCAACCAGCTGTCAAAGGCCCTTGAATGCATTGAGCATAAGATTATAAAACCCATGTCAGGAAGTCAAATATTCTTCTACTCGATAATTCCCCATTCTGTAAAGCTTAAAGGGATGACTGCAATAGATCTTACTGCTGCAAAACTTGATAAAGTAATATACTGATTGAGAAGATATTGTTCATTTACTGTAACTCTATGGAAATTTGGTCCCAAGTGTTAGGAATCTATAATTTTAGCAGATTGGTGAGACTAAAACTGCAGAAACAACATCGTTTCAACCAACTTTGGGATTCTAGGATCTAGCCCTCCTGAATCCGGAGAAGGATCTCTCCAATAAGTGCAAACATGGATTTGTCTTTGAAGTTTGGGGTAATGATATTAGGCTAGTTATGAAGGCCAAGGGTTTTTTTTTTTGTTTTTGGATGGTTGAGCATGATTACTGTTTGAGGTGGAAAGTCCTGCATGAAAAGAGTTTCAAAGGTGAGAAGTTGCAAGCAATCAGAGTAAACTTCGACCAAAAAGATAGATAATTGCAGGTTTTAGTCAATTGGGCTATGGAGTCATAATAGGGTTTAATTGGAAGAGCAAGAGGCAAGAGTGGTCCATGGGGCAAGTCATCTATGTCTAAGGATCTCTTTGAAGATTGATTTATGGAATGAAATGATACAAAAAGAAGGAGAATTAAACAGATGCAAAAAAAAGAGTAGCCCAGGATCTGATAAGTACTTTTAAACTAGTCAGCCTTTGACAAACACTTAAGAAGAACATAAAAGAAAACTAGGATCTGGTAAGTAATTTTAAACTAGGCAGCCTTTGATACACATTCAATAGAAAAACATTTTAAAACAAAGGGAAACTTGAAGGCAAATGTTGGAGTAGAAACTAGCGGGCCAGGCTCACCACAAATCCTCTCCTAGCTCTGCTTTACTTGGTTACTTTCAAGACCAACACAAAGGTAACACAGAATGGCCTAAGATCTGGTAAGTACTTTGAAACTAGCCAGCTTTTAACACATTCCAAGGGAAACATTCAGACAGTCTTTGGGGATAATACTAGGACCAGGGCACACCATATCTTCCATAGTTCATCTCTACTTAACTAATACTGAACATAACATTCAAGAATAATATTCAGCTAAGGCAATAAGACGAGGGAACACCAGCATTCCTATGCTTTTACTGAATTAAATCATTCCTAAATAACACAGATTGGAAGAAAACATATATATAAAGATTTTTAGTAGAGAAGGTTACTGTTGTACAGTAGATCCTAACTCTATGCATGTTGTTCTTTATAAAATAATATGAAACACAGTGAAAAAAGAAACAATATAACAAGTTACAATTAGAGAAACATCACTGTCAACATAGACCAGGATCCCATAAATCAGCTTGTATTGATGCTCCGAACCAGTTACATCTTGAAGTCCAATGCTTTAGGTCAGCAATCATCTACTCATCTCAGCCTAACTTATCTATTAGAAGCAGAGCTCCAAGAGCCAGTGAACACTATTTACAGTCAGAAGTTTAAGCTCATATGTATTTCAAAGTTCTGCAACCAATGGTTTCTCATCTTCTACAGAGGTATTTATAGAAGAATGAGGAGGTGAGATCTGATAAAATATCTCTCAGGACAATTAATACAGATTCAAGACTTCTCGGCCTTTGAGGGGCTCGATGGACAAGTTAACAAACATTCTGTCTTCATTAACCATTTTACATTTATGAATTAAGCTCGGTGGGAGCTTTTATTGACTTTAAGGCTATGTATCATATTTGGAGTAACTCTGCAGATATTTTTTGCATTAATTTTCCTTGCAGTAGTAACTCTCTGGCTGTGCTGAGGCGATTATATTCATTTGATCAATAAATTTGGCCTCTATTTTGAATGCTTTGAGGCACAGGTGGCACTTATGGTAGCTGAGGAATCAATTCACCTCAATTGAGGTGGTGGAGGCCTTTCTGTCAGTTAAACACTTATGATTTTCTTTTAATTGTGTTTTATTTATGGGAATTAGGATTTGGATAATCATTCTTAGCTGTAATTCCCAAATCTGTCTTCAATCTTCTATTTCTGATATGCTCGTCTTCAAGACTAATACTCTTTTAACTGTGTTTTTAATAAAATAGTGTCTTATCGATGTGCAGGGCCGCGCAAGGCTCCTTATGGTATTGGCGCCCATAAAGAGTTGATAAAACATGGAGTGAAGCCCTTTTAATCCCTTTCCCTTTGATAACCATAGGCCAGAAGATCGTGACCTTTGGTATTCTTTTCCTTCGTAGTATGGGAAAAACCTGCGAAACAAAAAACACATTAAGAAATCCTGCATAATTAGGTTAAAATACTTTGGAGGCTTCGGGGAGGAGCGTAGCCATTCGATGAAAGCATCTAATGGTGGAGATCTGCGTAGAAAAGAAAAAAAGGAGAGCGGGAGAAGAATAAGGCGGAGTGATTTTGGACCATCCGATCCGAACACGTGGATGGTCCGGATTCAATCGGAGAATTGCAATCGGGGGTGGTGAGCGAATGGAGTGATTGAAACATGCGATGCGACGAAGCACAATCCGTCGATCTAAAGGTTAGATCAACGATGGAGAATGAATCGGGGTATGGCCAATCAGCGGGAGCAACAAGTGGACGCAATGTGAAAGTTGGGATGCGATTGAAAAACTCTGATGCGATGGAGCACTGGCCGCTTGATCGGATTTCGATCAACTGCGGGGATTTGTTTTAGAACAGACTGGTGGTAAGACCCTTATAATATATAAAAACTCAAACTTTGGAATAAAACAAAGGTTTTATGCTTCGGGGGCGGAAAATATGTATAAGGTGGATAGGTGCCCAACTGTGGGGCCTTTGGACTTTATGGAATGTAATATGCCCGGGGCATACATAAAACAAAAGGGCCAATCACAATCGGGCCATCGGGCCTGGTCTTCCAATCAACCCATTTGAATATTTGCGATGCGATTGGCGCCCAGGATATTTAACACTTGGTCCCTGGTGGAAATTCATATGAAATGAAAAGGTGGGGGGAGAGTTTATACGCATAAGTCCTGATCGCATTGGAAAGTTTGATGCGGCCTTTTCAATCAACCCATTGTATTTTTCTCCAATTGCGATTGCACGATCGGTCTTTCAATATACCCATTTAAATATTCAACACATGACTTTGGTTTTTTAGTTTAAACTTTGTGAAAGTGGGTTTTAAGACTTTACAAAAGAAAAATGGATCGGGAACGAAATATCACAAGGTCTAAGCACCAAGGCGAGCTTTATGGTTTATATGAAAAATAATATAATCGGGGGTCTTATAACAGAAAGGTTAATTGCATTGGAACTTTCGGACCATGGAAAAGACTTGCGTACTTTGAACATTTGCGATGCGATAAGTGCCGTGAGGGGCTTAGCACCTGGTTCCAGGGTGTGGGAATGTGGGGGAAGTGGTTAGGACTTAGCCCAAGGGGGCTTAAGTCCATAGTAATAAAACTTTGTTTTTATGAAATCTTTCAAAGTTTTTAATGGTTTTTGGGGGTTTTGGTAAGGTTAAAGAGTGAGTCTTTAACTTTGTGAAAGTGATTTTCATGAAGGGAAGAAGAGGAATCATGAAATCAAAGGAGTTTTTATGGAGAAAAAAGGGAGAAAATGAAGGTTAGTTTTGAGTGGGAGAAGGGGGAAATGATGGTTTATTAGCAGTGTCTTCTCATGAAATTAGCAGAATTTTCTAAGTATAAAATGGAAATAGTAAATGAAGATTTTGAGACAGAGGCATGAGGCTTTCCAGAGTCTTCAAGAGGCAACAATTTTTAGCAATGAAATTTGTTCCTTGAAGGCTCAAAACTCTTAGCCACCTTTTGCTATAACAAATATTATAGGTGGCTAATAGTGGCTCCACTTGGGGATGATGCCTTCTTGAAGGCATCAAGAACTTTAGACTTGCATTCTCTGGGAGGCTAACCTATGCCACATCCATTATGTTCTCTGGGAGGCTGACCTGTTCCTGATCCATTAGGTTGCCCTTCCTTTGCTGGGATGATCTTGCTCTGAAAACATATTAGCAGCCATGAAAACAATGGATTTTCATCTACAAGCTTTCTACCTACCCAATCCTACTGATCTAACATTTTTTCTTCATTAGGGTGCACTTGGATTGGAAAACTCTTTACAACATTTTATTCTTTTGAAAACAGGAAATCTAATCTATTTCTACTCCTTACTTCTCCATGGACTCAGATTAAATAGTTGAGTCCATAAAATTCTCTACCTAATCTACCATCTGTTGGGATTGAACTATCCAATAGATTTTATTCTCTAAATTCTACAATAGAAATTTAAAAACAACCAAGTCAAGATTAAGTTGTTTGACTTTGCTGTGATCTATGGCATAAAAACAAGCTGCACATAGACATTTATTTTTGTAGGAAAATTAAATCAAAATGGAAGGCTTAGGATCTAAAAATTTAAAGCACTTCCTTCAACCTTTTTTTTTTTATAGCTCTATTTTGACTTTGTTTGAGATGTACTTTCTTTTTCTCTAGTTCAGATTTTGAGCTAATTAGAACCAGATTTACATCTTTTGACTCAATATTTGAAATAGATTTGAGTCATTTTCTCTTTGAAACTTAGGTTCATATTTTGAGCATGTTTGAACCTTTAATTTATATCCTAAACTATCTACTGATAAGCCAAGATTAAATAGTTTGGAAAATCAAATTAACTATCCTATCAACAGAAAATTTAAAGCTAATTAGTTAAGATTAAACTGTTTGACTAACTAGAAGTGTGTTCTTCAGGAGTGGCATTTGAGTTTGCAAACTTTCAGATTTGTTTCCCTTTTTTGGTATGGGGTTGTACCTTTCTTGTTTTCACAATCTGCCCTCTTTTCTTTTTCTATTGTTTTTGTATTTTTTGAATTTTTGAATTTTCTTCAAAGAAGAAAACAACAACTAACTACATGCTCAGAAGTGAGCTTTATTGACATTCCTATCTAACCTATTCTAAACATGGAGTATTCACATATTCATATGATACAAAAGTGCCAACGCAGCCAGTTGAGTAATGTCAAGAAGAAGAAGAAAATTTGGCTGCTTGTCAAAGGTATCCATAGTATATTTTGAGGATTAATCTTAAAAACCAAGGCTATCATAGAAGGTGACAACTTTTCATGTCTCTGGCTCTTGCAAAGGATCACTGCTTGATAATTTGAGCCAGTTTGGATTTCCACGCACTCTTCCATAGGATCAACAAAGAAAAGATGAAGATTGTCTTCTTTTTGGCCCTCCATGTCTGGTAGATTGTCTACTTCCAAGACTTCAGCTTTGAGGAGAATATCTTCAGAAAGTTGTTTGGAAGCATCATCATCCTTAACCTGCATAATAGCAAACATTGAAATATCTTCTTTCTCTAAATTTATGTTTGCTTCTGATATAAATTCAGGTTCTTTAAATGGCAGATTGATATCAATGATAGGAGAAGTTTCTTCTTGAAAAGAGGGTATATCCACAGTAGGATAGTCTTCTATCTGTTTCTCTCCATTTTCTTCATCATCATCTGAACTGGAGGACTCATCATATTTGGCAGTGTTGTCCTCTTGTAGCCCTAGTATGCTCTGGTTTAGTGGATTGTACTCTATGAGGAGGTTATTATATTCTTGAGCAAGGGTATTTTTAATTTCTTCCTCTTTTTCAAGAGAAAGCTCCCGGATTTCCACCTGCCCAAAAATTTCTTCGTTTCTTTCCTCCTCATCCTTTGAGCTGAAATTTTGCTGATTCCCAATCACATGGAAACTATTACTGATGATCTAAAATGAAACAGAGAAAAGATCCAATGAATCTTCACTCGCTTCTAGACTTTGAAAACTTTCATCATCAGTATCATAAATAGTCTGCACTGGCTCATTACTCTTTTGAAGGAGCTGATCTTCCTTGCATAAATCTACTAATGATGATCCTGCAAAATTAATCTTTGTTTGGGAAGCATCATCACTAGGTAGATCAAAGTTAGGAGAATCACAAATATAAGTAATACTACCAATCAAACATATTGGGTTGTCAGGAGGTCCTTCTTCATTCTGATCTACAAAATAACTTTCTAAATATGTACAACAAAGTTCTCTATGTGAATGGGCAAGAGTGTTTGTTTTGCAGAAATTTTTAGAGGCAGACTGTTTATAAATAGTCTGATCTATTTTCTTCTCTGTCAAAGGGGAAGATGTTTCCATGTCCCTTTGAACAGGAGGACAACAGTTCTCTGTCTCTTGTGAAGACTGATTTCGAGGCTGGATGTCTTCGTGAGCCTCAGTTATAAGGGATGATGAATGAATATTTGAGTTTTTGAGGATATCTTGAGGAAGGTTCTTTATTTGTTGGATCATATCTTCCTCAACTAATTCATCTATGTTCTTAAAATTTTTCAATAGGATATTAAACTCATGAATGGCTATTAAAAGATCTTCAAGATGCATCTCTTCCAAAGATTCCTCATTATCTATAATGTGTTGGGTGATGTTTTGTGATGGAGCATAATATATTGCACCCAATGATAATGATGTAGTGTTTTCTTTATAGTTCTCATAGAACACATATTCAAGGTCTCTTAAAGAAAACAAACTACTAGATCTTAAGCATTCATACCAATCCCTAGCTTTTCCTTCTAATTTTAGCATGAACATTTTCATTAGGCAGTCTTCATGCCATTCAAATTTAAACCTCCATACATGTATATGAAATTTGATGAGATGTAATAGAGGGTCATCAAACTTTTCACCTTGAAAAACAGGTAGGTTGTCATCCCAATTCACCTGAGGCATATTATGTGGAAACCCAGGGATATGATCTCTACTCATTGGGGCATATCTTCATTGTATTCTTGGAATCATATTTGCAAATAAAAAAAGAGGTTACTGTGTTTGGTCAATCAGTTCAGGGTCTTCTACCAGCGGAGTCATTTGGTCTTCTGGGAGTTTTAGAGTGTGGAGTCGCCAGGTGGAAAAAATGTTTAGCTCGTAAGGAGGCAAAATGTTTTATGGTTCCACCACCATATGTTTCTTATAGAGCTACAAGGTTTTCAGGTACTGAATTAGCTCTCAAGGGTGATCTGAAAACAGTTGATAATTTTATCTTAGGAGACTTCCTAAGGATACCTTCTAGGTTATCAACTACTTAAGGTGGATCAGGGTCAGAATGGGCTCTAGTGTGAATCTTTCTAGGAGCCACTATGCTGAGTTTTTTAGACCCAAATAAACAAGACAAGTTCAACCAGGTATGACAATATTTGAGAGGTTAACTAGTCTGTTTTGCAAATTTAAATCCTACAGTATTCTGACTCAGTTTGAAAGATATTATAATGATAAGGGTTCTTCCCAGTGGAGTCTTAAGGTCTGTTCAGGATTCTGGAGTCGCCAAGTGGAAGTTTTTATCTCTTTTCAGAGGTAAAAGGTTTTATGGTCCACCACCATGTTTATTGGATACCAATCTAAAATATTTTAGGTATTTTCTGAGTTATTTTTCAGTTGTATGGTTTTTAAGAATATCCTAACTTTGTTTCAAAACTTAGCTATGGTTATGAGACAATGACAGTTTACTCTTATGGCTAAGCCAGCTGATTTTTCAAGGTTAGATAAAGTCTTTAAGAGAATCCTAGGGTCTACCTAGTTTGTCACATATTCAAACAAGTTTTACCATGATTACCTTTGTTTCATAGTGCTTGAAAAGGCTGCTTTTAACTCACAAGTTTTATTTATTTTAGGGGAAGTAGACTCCCCAGAAAAGTCGCTAGAAATGTTAGGAACTGGTGGCTCAGCTATCAAACAGAACAATTTTCATAAAACTAGGGGTAATATAGAGTTTTTAAGGGGTTTTGGAACTTTTATTAACTCATAAAATGTCCCCAGTGGAGTCGCCAGAAATGTTAGGAATCTCTAATTTTAGCAGATTGGTGAGACTAAAACTGCAGAAACAACATCATTTCAACCAACTTTGGGATTCTAGGATCTAGCCCTCCTGAATCCGGAGAGGGATATCTCCAATAAGTGCAAAGATGGATTTGTATTTGAAGTTTGGGGTAATGATATTAGGCTAGTTATGAAGGCCAAGGGTTTTGTTTGTTTTTGGATGGTTAAGCATGATTACTGTTTGAGGTGGAAAGTCTTGAATGCAAAGAGTTTCAAATCTGAGAAGTTGCAAGCAATCAGAGTAAACTTCGGCCAAAAAGATAGATAATTGCAGGTTTTAGTCCATTGGGCTATGGATTCATAATAGGGTTTAATTGGAATAGAAGAGGCAAGAGTGGTCCATGGGGCAAGTCATCTATGTCTAAGGATCTCTTTGAAGATTGATTTATGGAATGAAATGATACAAAAATAAGGAAAATTAAACAGATGCAGAACAAAGAGCAACCCAGGATCTGATAAGTACTCTTAAACTAGTCAGCCTTTGACAAACACTTAAGAAGAACATAAAAGCAAACTAGGATCTGGTAAGTACTTTTAAACTAGCCAACCTTTGATACACTTTCAATAGAAAAACATTTTAAAACAAAGGGAAACTTGAAGGCAACTGTTGGAGTAGAAAATAGCGGGCCGGGCTCACCACAAATCCTCTCCTAGCTCTTCTTTACTTGGTTACTTTCAAGACCAACACAAAGGTAACACAGAATGGCCTAAGATCTAGTAGGTACTTTGAAACTAGCTAGCTTTCAACACATTCCAAGGGAAATATTCAAACAGCCTTTGGAAATAAAACTAGGACCATAGCACAACATATCTTCCATAGTTCATCTCTACTTAAATAATACTGAACATAACATTCAAGAACAATATTCAGCTAAGGCAATAAGACGAGGGAACACCAGCATTCCTATTCTTAAACTGAATTAAATTATTCCCAAATAACACAGATTGGAAGAAAACATATATATAAAGATTTTCAGTCGGAGAAGTTTACTGTTGTACAACAGATCCTAACTCTATGCATGCTGTTCTTTATAAGAGAATATGAAACACAGTGAAAACAGAAACAAAACAACAAGTTACAATTAGAGAAACATCACCGTCAACATAGACTAGGATCCCATAAATCAACTTGTATTGATGCTTCAAACTAGTTACAGCTTTAAGTCCAATGCTTTAGGTCAACAATCATCTACTCATCTCAGCCTAACTTATCTATTACAAGCAAAGCTCCAAGAGCCAGTGAACACTATTTACAGTCAGAAGTTTAAGCTTAGATGTATTTCAAAGTTCTGCAACCAACGGTTTCTCATCTTCTACAGAGGTATTTATAGAAGAATGAGGAGGTGAGATCTGATACAAGATCTCTCAGGACAATTAATACAGATTCAAGACTTCTCAGCCTTTGAGGGGCTCGATGGAGAAGTTAACAAACATTCTGTCTACATTAACTGTTTTACATTTATGAATTAAGTTCGGTGGGAGCTTTTATTGACTTTAAGGCTCTATGTCATATTTGGAGTAACTCTGCAGATATTTTTTGCATTAAGTTTCCTTGCAGTAGTAACTCTCTGGCTGCGCTGAGGCGTTTATCTTCATTTGATCAATAACTTTAGCCTCTGTTTTGAATGATTTGAGGCACAAGTGGCACTTATGGTAGCTGAAGAATCAATTTTCCTTAATTGAGGTGGTGGAGGCCTTTCTGTCAGTTAAACACTTATGATTTTCTTTTAATTGTGTTTTATTTCTGGGAATTAGGCTTTTGATAATCATTCTTAGCTGTACTTCCCAAATCTGTCTTCAATATTATATTTCTGTTGTGCTCGTTTTCTAGACTGATACTCTCTTAATTTTGTTTTTAATAAAATAGTGTCTTGTCGATGTGCAGGGCCGCGCATGGCTCATTATGGTATTGGCGCCCATAAATCGTTGATAAAACGTGGAGTGGAGCCCTTTTAATCCCTTTCCCTTTGATAACCATAGGCCAGAAGATCGTGACCTTTGGTCTTCTTTTCCTTCGCAGTATGGGAAAAACCTGCAAAACAAACAAAACATTAAGAAATCCTGCGTAATTAGGTTAAACTGCTTTGGAGGCTTCGGGGAGGAGTGTAACCGTTGGATGAAAGCATCCAACGGTGGAGATATGCGTAGTGTTACACCATTTTTTGGTCATCTAACCTATTATCATTAGATGGACCCAAGTACACCATGTAAGACCAGTTTTACCCTAAGTAAAACTGCTTTCACTATGTTAAAATAGGAAACCCCAAAAGGAAATATTAAACAAACCCATATTTGTTTGATTTTCCTCATGGAATAATTAATTAAACCATAATTTAATTATTATTCCCAGTCATGTTTAACCCAAAATCAAAGAAATTAATTAGATAAACCTTTATTTATCTTATTATCTCTAGGAATAATCATTTAAACCTTATTTAGATGATATTCCTTGTTAAATATGACCAAATCACCCACAAATAATTAAATAAATCACTATTTATTTAATTATCTTTCAACCACCTCCTTAAATAATTAAATAAATCATTATTTATTTGATTATCCTCTAACCACTTCCTTAAAAAGATAAATAAATCATTTATTTATTTATTTTTAACAAATTAAGGGATTTGACCCAAGTCAAATACCTTTTTCCTCCAACAAATATAATAAAATATTCCATAAAAAGTGGATCTAGATCTGGTTAACCCATGCACCAAGATCTAGAATGACCCAATATTTTGTTATAAATAGGAGGGTTTTTCCTACCATTCTTCACCTTTTGTTGCCTATTAGAGCACTCTGGATATATACACTTGGTCACCATTTTCTGCCATTTGCTGTGAGAGCTCCCTTTGAGTTCCATTCTTTCTGTGGGTCTTCTACACCAACAAGAGAGAGAAATCTTAGATCTAAAGTGCTGAGGACTTCCAAGAACCCATCCCACTGAGGGGAATTGGATACACCTTCTTTTTTTCCTCCCAGGTGCCTCGTTAATATAAAAATTCTTTCAAAAATCGTTCTTGTCTTGTCTATTGGTATATGGAGCAAACCCTTATTTTTTCTGCTTAATGTCTTTCCATGCATAGATCTGGTTTTTTGCAGCTCTTTTCTGTCTAACTAACTGCAGATCTGAAGATATTGGCAACCACTTTTGTTGTTAGGGCTACTAGTTATGCGTAGCTAAAGTGGTCCTTTTTCGTACACTTCGACAAAGGATTCATACTAACAAATGGCGACTCCACACGGGTTTTAAATTACGACCGCTGTCGTTTTTCATATTCCTGCATATCCAGCTACTTCAGACCCTAGGGCTTCTTTTCAACTGTTTATTTTTCCTATTTTTATGTTGTTTTTCTCACATAAAACCCTAAAACATTAAAATTTCTAACTTCCGTGTGTTTCTGGCCCTATCGCGCAGGTAAGCGACACCAGCCGCAACTGAGACGACAACTTTTCTGAAAATCTTCCGCCGAGACAACCGGAACGGGGGGTCACACTTTTTGGCCCATAAACTGCGACTTGGACCTCCAGGTCGCACTTTTCTGCCCCTTTTCTGCGACCTGCACTGAAAACATGTCAGAAACTGTGACCTGCCAGTTTTCCAGTGATTTTTCTGCAATTTTTCTGGGTTCTGCTGCAGCTTCTGTCAGGGTTTTCCAGCCTCTGTCTCAGCCCGCCTTGACCAATTTCTGATATGTTTTTACTCATCTAAGTGGGAACCTAGCCCCCTAGGGCTTTAGTACCCTCCACTTTTTGTGGAAGAGTTTTAGTTGTTTCAGCCATCTGTTTTTCAGAGCTTCAGCCTCCTTTTTTCCAGATCTGTTACCTCCCTTTCAGATCCTTTGAAATCAGCTCTTCTACCTCTCAAATCACCTCCTGAAGATTTGTTTGGATCTACTTTTAGGGCCTCCACCTTGCCCCCTCCGGTTTTTGCTGATTTCCTTCCTTTTTCCAGCCACCTTGCCTCTGACTTTTGGTTGTGACCTGCACCTCTTTTCAGTAGCTTTATCCTTTAGATCCCTGTCCCTTTTGACCTTAGATCTATTGGCCTCTTTTCCGTGTGTTGTTCATAGATTTTTCCCTTTCTTTTCAGTTTAGTTTTGAGAGACCCGCCTTCTTGGGTTAAATAGATGCACAAGTAGCTGTTACTTTTCTGTTATTTCAGCATTATATACTGTTCTCTGTAGGTTTATTTTTAGCTACGCAACACACTTTTTTCTTGCTCTCAAAACGGAAAGGGTTTAAAAATTAAAATTAACGCACGCCACACACTGACCCTAAGCGAAGAAGCGCCTGGTTAACACCGCCTGACAAAGACTCTAAAATCAATTGTCACTGCACCTTTTCTGCCCTTGACCTTAATTGATTATGTCCCTTTCTACCCGTGTCGGTTTCCTTCTTCATGTCATCATTGCGCCCCCAAGGCGCCTTTCCCGGAGACTTCTTGGCCTTCACCCTCAGTTTCTGGTCGAGCGACCTGCTCCGACCCGCCGTCGTCGAGCCAATCCTCCTCCGAGTCTGCACTCCGACTCCTCTCCTGATTCATCGGGTTCCCCTTCTTCTCCTCGTTCTCCCCCTACCACCATGTCTGGTCCAAGGCCTAACGCTAGTAGTTCTCCCGGCCCTAATGCCGGCCTGACTACTAGCGGAACCGCCATAGGAATGACTTCGGCCACCCCATTGCTGCCGTACATTGCAGGCCTCAGCCTCCCTGATTTCAATTAGTTGATCAACGACCCCATCCACCACGATGTTGGTTGGCCTGCCATGCCAACCAAGCTCCCTTCCGACATCCCTAAATTCGAAGGCCAAGCTGGTGAAGATCCAACCAATCATGTCCGATCTTTCCACATGTGGTGTTCCTCCAATTCTATTACCGATGACTCCATTCATATTCATTTGTTCCAACGCACGCTTACCGGTGAAGCTTCCAAATGGTATGTTGAACAAGCCACCTCTTCCCATACCACCTTTGCGACCCTTGCTCAGGCCTTTTTGTCCTATTTCCAGCTCCCTCTCCGATACGACACTGGCACAGAGCTCTTGACTTCCTTCAAGCAATCCTCTTCAACCCGCCTTTCTGCCCATGTTCAGGAATGGCGAAGAAGACGGAGCTTGTGTCGAGCCCCTCCCTTCGAAGATCGGGTTTATATGGACTGGTTCCTTCGCACCCTTCCGGCCCCCATCGGCAAGGATGTCGCCTCCCATTTTCCTCAAACCGAAGAAGCCGCCCTCCAAATAGCCTTGAAATATGACCTGATCTACGCTCAATCTGGTTATGTTTATACCGTTCTTCCTGACCTCCCCAGGCCCGGTGGCGCTAATGCCTCGAGGACATCTCATTCCGCTGACGGTATCATTGGAGCCCTTTCCCATCCATATGCTCAACCTCCTATGGGCTATGGTCTCCCTCAGGGAGGGGCCAGCTCCTCCAGCACTCTCCCCCCTCCCGGTAGCATGTATCCAGGATACGGCATGCCTCCTCCTTTTGCCCAACCTCCTGCTTACCTCAATGTTGCCCAACCTACCCATTACCCTTATCCGCAGCCTGGTGCGCCAGCTCCTCCGGCATATGCACTTCCTCCTCCCTTGCCTCCTCAACCCCAGCACCAGCACCTACAGCCCCCTCTAGGGCAAGTATTTTCATAGCAGGGCGCGACTAATCCCCCTTCTTCTCAAAGAAGGCGGAGAGGCAATCCAAACCAATCTGCCCCTGGTACCCGCGGACCCAATCCTGGTGTGGACCCCAACACTGCCAACCAGCAACAGGGCACTCAGCCCAAGCCGGACAGGCCGCTTCGCACAAGTAAGCCTTGTTCGTGTTGCGGTGTTTATGGTCATTACACCCACGATTGTCCCCTCTTACCCCAGATGCGACAGATGTGGGAGTCTCAAGCCACATTGCGCGGACAACACGCCTCCCCTCATGCTCCTCCTAATGTGGCCACTACCCAACCAGCTGTGTTTACTGATCCTTTCCCTCAGCAAGGATTCGTGGCTACCCAATCACCCAACAACCAGGTAGCCGCCCCCCCTTCCCTTTCTGGTTCCTCTGATTACCAGATCCTTATGATGCACTTTGATCCTAACCAGTCCGTCGATCTTCACCTTCAAACTCGGTCTCGCCAGTACCCCAAGCCTCCTGCTCAGTCTGCCCCCGAGTCTCCTTCTTCAGGTTCTACAGAGCCTCTTTCGACACCCAGTGGCCCCTTACATATCCCTCAACCCAAATTTGAGGTCCATACCAAGATTCCTAAGGGACCATTACGTCGAAACGCTGCTTCCGGTCGAGCTGCTCATTCGTATAGCATAGTAGATGATTTGGCACAATCTCCTGCTGCCATTTCCACACTGGAACTCCTCCAGTCGTGTCCTTCCCAAAAGAAGGCTCTACTATCTGCCGTGGGCACTGTAGATCCTGCTGATGACCAAATGATTGTTTTCGACGCCACTCAATCGGACCATCCTCCCCTTCCTCCTTCCGTCGCCTTCCAAATCCCAGTCAAAATCCGGAACGCCAACGTATCCCGGTGTATCATTGATGAGGGGGCATCCACCTGCGTGATGTCCGCTTCGGTTTGGAAGCAACTCGGATCCCCTGAACTGGCCCCTTCCACGATCACCCTTTGAGCGTGGGACGGTCATGCCTCCCAGCCCATTGGCCTGTTTCGCAATTGTCCTATCACCCTCGCTGGTAAGACTTTGCGTTGACGTCGAAGTCATCGACGCCCCGCTAGATTACAACATTCTATTGGGGCGAAGCTACACCTATGCTATGTCTGCTGTCCCATCCGCGGTCTTTCGCAAGATGTCCTTCCCCCATAATGGAAAGATAGTCACCATTGACCAGTTGACATATCATGAGCCAAAATCTCAGACCTCCCCTGAGACGACCATCTCTTCTGTAGCCAACAAGAAAACCGTTGATTCCTTGACCAGTGTCTCCCCCGGCGTTTACAAAGATTCCTCCCTGCTTGGAACTTTCCCTAACCTTCCCCCCCCTCCTATCACCGATCCCAGCTCATCGAATGTTTGCATGATGCAATCGTCCCAGGCTGCCCGTAAGCGTCCTGCCTCAGCTAGTCAGCAACCTCCTCCTCGCCCTCCGCAACCTGCTCCTAGCCATTCATCTCAGCCAGCCAGACCTCCTCCTTCTGGCCCTACCCCTACATCTAGTATCCCTGAACCCCTTTATCCTCCTGGATCAGTTCCTCCTGGCCTTAACCATCTCGAAGCCGTCCCTCCTGGTCATTACCCTGCTGGGCAGATCCCTTTCCTAGCTCCCCCTCCCGGAGTATATTCTGTCCCCGTCATGGCCACCCTCTTTCTCCCTAACCTGACCTTGGGCATACCGGTCTGGTACCTTGATCCCCCAGCCGCCGCCCCCCCTGGTCATCCCAAGCCCTATATGGCTTTGACACCGGTTCAACCGGTCCCCCTAGCTTCCTCCGTTGCCACTGTGCCCCCAATACCTCCACAGGACCCTTCTCCTGTCGTCACGGCTCCCGGGAAGAAAGGCAAAGCCCGTAAGGGGGCACCCAAAGACAAGACTACCATGACTGACCCGACCCCTTCTCCGCCCGCGAAGCCTTGCGCCTTATGTGATGTCACCGGTCATGCCACCCATGCTTGTCCTGAGTTGCCCCGTATTCATCCCATGGTTAAAGTCGCGTTCCCTAAGTCTACAGTCCCTGAAGCCCCCATTCCTTCTCCGTCCGTAACCAAGAACCCCAAGAATCTCCGCACCAACAAGCCCTGTGCTTTGTGCGGCATTCATGGCCATTACTCCCACCATTGTCCTCACCTGACGCACTAGCACACCTCTTTAGAGGTAATACGAGAGTATGAGGTTGAACAAAATCAATCCACCTCTCCTATCCTCGCGCAGTACGCTTCAGGCCAACCTGAGGATCCCCCCACTCCCATCGACATTCCCCCCCCGATGTTCAGATGACGGAGTCTACTGTAACCATTCTTTACCTATCCTCCTCTGCGAGACACTCGGAGCCTAGCCCATCTACATCCTCCCCTGTTGTGTCCCTCGACCACCCCTTTCCTACATGAGATCACTCCACCCATGTCTCTGTTGACCTCCGCAGCCCGAGTCCTCACCTTACTTCCGATAGCCCTCATATACCACCATGTATGAGTCATGGTCATCCTGCTCCTTGCACCCCCCCCTGCGGTCACCGCCCGATGACTTCTGTACACTCACACTGCCGTCATTGCCTTTCCTCCCCTCATTTGTTGTCTTGTCACACCATTCCGCAGGACCCCCTGTCCACACCCTTTATCGGTTACGCCGATGGTGCAAGTCGTTACTCCAGGAATCTAGCCTCGGCAAGTTGGGCCATCTTCACCCCCTTGCATGCCCTTTTTCTTTCTAACGGGGTATGCATTGGTTCTGCCACCAATAATCAGGCCGAATATGATGCAGTGCATGGTCTCTTAGCCGATGCCCTCTTTCATCGCATCCTCCATCTGCACGTTCGTTTGGATTCCCTACTTCTTGTAATGCAACTAAATGGTGTTTATCGTGTGCATAACCCTGTGCTGTTTAGACGCTGTTTACGAGTGAAAATATTGATACGTGCATTTGAAACCATAACTTTCAACCATGTACCTCGAGAACAGAATCACTATGTAGATAGTATTGCAAACCATGTTCTAGATTGGCATTTATCACACACATTTCATACAAGAAAATAACATTCATAACCATCAAAAAATGATGCATATCCATAATATGTGTCGTAAAACATGTGTTTAGAGTCCATCCACTTTGATACATATGACATGCCCATAGCATGTTACAAAAAACCCAAAACTGGGGGCACCACCTGCCCCTACATACATCATAAAGGGCACCACATGCCCCACCCCTAATCACTATCTGGAGGATCCCGGGCCAATGGCTCTGCCCCTGCAGCATGTAGATCGCGCATAGCCTGACCGGCCATCGCCATGCGCCGCATGACACCTCGCCACTCTGAGGGTAGACCAACACATGGCTCTATGAACTGGTCGTCTAAGTCCTGCCACCCACGCTCTGATACTCTGGTCAACAACCTTTCGCATCTACAGCAGATGTCCTCCAACAGGGTGGCTGCATCCTCATTCTACGCCACTCTTGATCCACTCGGACCTGTAGCTCCAGACGCTGCCGGTCGTCCCATATATCCAACCGGTTTTACCGGTGCTATATCTGCATACCAAAAGTACATGAATTAGTACCATCAATTACTATTCAAAAACTTTAACATGCCCACACAAGAATAGCAATCTGTCACTTACCATCGGGCCCCCAGACTCGACCAGGCGGAAGTGGCAGGTCCGGATCTCCACAGTAGCTCATCCCACTATAGGGATAGTCGTCTATGTACAAAGGCATCTGATCCCAATGGGCAAAAAACTCAGGTCGAAACACTCACCCGACCGCCCCTCCTCCTCCTCTGCACAGTAGCCGCCCCCAATGGCGCATCCTGGGCTCTCTTGGGCCCCCATCTGGAAGCTGTACACGAGGCCTCAAGGTCGAGATCTTCTCAAAGAAGAAAGCGCACAACAAAGTCCCATATGAGCAATCATGGTTCACCTACTGCCTGCATAGTGACAACTGTCGCTTTAGCAACACCAACATCATTTGGGCCCACCCATAGTAGGTCTCACCCAACACACTTTCCACTAGCATCATCTGCCCCCCAGTGATGTGATGGAGTGCCTGGTTGTCCAGGATACGCAGCACAGCTGCGGCCACTGCACGGGTTTCTAGCCTCTCTAGATCCCCGATCGGTATTTGAGTCCCCTTGACTTGGAGACCCGGTCGACAATAACGCTCCATGAACTCCATGATATGCCGCCCCCGCGGCAACACTGGCTGTGTGTTTCCCACCATCCCCAGTGGCGGGAGACCCGTCAGGAAGTACACGTCCTGGACCGTCAGTTCGATCCTGTGCCCCTGCACTACAAAGATCTCCTGATCTGGATCCCAGTAACTGATAATCCGGGCCAGTAAAGGTTCCCCTGCTCTCATCAAAGGGTTCTCCAAAAACTTGAGAACCCCAAATCTGGCCAATACACGGCGGATGCCCTGATCCGCCTGGATCTCTGCCCGCAGTGTCCCCAGATCTCTCTCTCTCTAGTTGACCTGTAAATCTGCCATACCTGCACAAACACATCATTTTTGTCAGCATACAGATTGGGAAAACCATAACCAACCACAAAAACCCAACTTCCAGCCATAAAACAGCACCAAAACCCCCTCATCTCCCAGGTCGTATTTTTCTACCCATTTCTGGGACAAGTCGCACTTTTTTGCCTGAAACCTGCTTCCCAGGTCGCACTTTTTGGCCCAAAAAGTGCGACCCAGCCGTAGAGATGAAGGAGGGGCTGTTTCTGGATTTTTGGGCCCTAAACTAAAAACTCAATCCATCAAAATGCAAAAGAAAGGTTAGGCCTCCTACCTGCAGCTGACGGATCTCGATTCCAACGGTCGGTTTGTCCGCTACGTCCACCGCAAGATTTAGGGCCTTCTCTCCTCTCCACATTCACCACAGCAATAATAGCAAATGAGTGATTTTGGAGGGAAAACTACCTTATTAAAAGAGAACCCCTGTTTCTTCTTTCGACTGTTGCGACCACACCATAGCCCTGTTTGACAAACTGTCTGCACCGTTGGAAAGCTCTCACCGAGCCCTCGAATGGGTATCTGTTAGTTTTTTGTGATCTGATACTTCACCAGGACACATTTTGTCCAAGAAGGGTCACTTCACCCCTCCTTAAAATCGAATTTCCTCACTTACGACACTTGTACTTGGGGCACCATCTTGCCTCCTTACTTGTTTTCGTTCGTGTCGATTTTCGTCATGAGTTCCCATCATGTACTCATGTTTCCATGGTCCCCCATTGGGGCCTTTACTGTGTGGCAGCACCATCGAGTCGCCCTTGTTTAGAGCATCCAAGTTGAGTCATCATTCCCTCCATGGAGTCTATATCGAGTCCCTTTGTACCCCACTATAGCCCTCCATCCTTCATTGCTTGGTCTCTCTCTTGTGTTGCACATTATGACCTTCAGTTCCACTGTCCCCCATCCCTGATGATGTTGTGTCAGTCGCTGCCATGTCATTCATGCCCTTTATGCTCTAGCAAGGGAAGTCGTCCATTAGCTACTCAGTCCTTTCCACTTCACTATCATCATTAGTTTCAGTCTGTCCGTCGCTCTACTCTTTTCTCTCGTGCCTTAGTTGAGGACCTCTCATTTCCTCACCTATGGTGGACCTCCTTCTATCGACACCAGCTCATTCATTCCGTAATTCTTCAAGTGAGCCACGTGTACTCTGGTTCCACTTTTCCCTTGTTCGGTGCTCGATCCTAAGAGAAAGGGATATCTCCTTTCCTTTGCTTGATTGTTTCTCCAAATTTCAAGATGATCGATTCGTATACTTGATGGTCCAAGATCCAGCCCATGTGCCTTTGATGATTCTCAAGTGTGTGTGAGATGTTTCAACCCTCATGAGGTGGCCCCGTGTGTAGCCCCACATGCCCTGGATGACTTCTCTTTGCAGCCTTCGATGCAGCTCCAGATATTTGATGATGTTGGCCGTAGCCACTTGCAGCGCCTCTTCGACTTGCATGTATCGGTCAGATTTTGTGAGCCCTTCCCCATTTACAGGGGGAATTTGGGTTGTATTTGTATCTCATGTACTCAGATATTATTGTACAAGTCCTGGCTGTTATCCCAGGTACAGCATGTATGTGGGATTCCTCATTGTATTTTTTATCTGGCTCATGATTATGCCAGCTGTACTTTATGGTTCGGTCCCTTGTTTACTGGACACACTATTATTTTGTACTTTGTCTCGGCGGGCATAGGTATGCCTCCCCCGCCGCCTTCAGCACAGGTACCCTCTCATAAAAAGAGACTTGTTTCACCTGCGAGTCTCGTCTCCTCAGGGTCTAGTCCTTCAACACACTATCTACCTCACATTTCTCTCTCTGCCATCCCTTTTGTTGTCTAGTGATTGTGTTCTTACAACGTACTTCGGTCATACAATTTGCTCCTGACACTCGCACGCTGGGGGGCAATCTGTTACACCATTTTTTGGTCATCTAACCTATTATCATTAGATGGACCCAAGTACACCATGTAAGACCAGTTTTACCCTAAGTAAAACTGCTTTCACTATGTTAAAACAGGAAACCCCAAAAGGAAATATTAAACAAACCCATATTTGTTTGTTTTTCCTCATGGAATAATTAATTAAACCATAATTTAATTATTATTCCCAGTCATGTTTAACCCAAAATCAAAGAAATTAATTAGATAAACCTTTATTTATCTTATTATTTCTAGGAATAATCATTTAAACCTTATTTAGATGGTATTCCTTGTTAAATATGACCAAATCACCCACAAATAATTAAATAAATCACTATTTATTTAATTATCTTTCAACCACCTCCTTAAATAATTAAATAAATCATTATTTATTTGATTATCTTCTAACCACCTCCTTAAAAAGATAAATAAATCATTTATTTATTTATTTTTAACAAATTAAGGGATTTGACCCAAGTCAAATACCTTTTCCCTCCAACAAATATAATAAAATATTCCATAAAAAATGGATCTAGATCTGGTTAACCCATGCACCAAGATCTAGAATGACCCAATATTTTGTTATAAATAGGAGGGTTTTCCCTACCATTCTTCACCTTTTGTTGCCTATTAGATCACTCTGGATCTATACACTTGGTCACCATTTTCTGCCATTTGCTGTGAGAGCTCCCTTTGAGTTCCATTCTTTCTGTGGGTCTTCTACACCAACAAGAGAGAGAAATCTTAGATCTGAAGTGCTGAGGACTTCCAAGAACCCATCCCACTGAGGGGAATTGGATACACCTTCTTGTTTTCCTCCCAGGTGTCCCGTTAATATAAAAATTATTTCAAAAATCGTTCTTGTCTTGTCTATTGGTATATGGAGCAAACCCTTATTTTTTTTGCTTAATGTCTTTCCATGCATAGATCTGGTTTTTTGCAGCTCTTTTCTGTCTAACTAACTGCAGATCTGAAGATATTGGCAGCCACTTTTGTTGTTAGGGCTATTAGTTATGCGTAGCTAAAGTGGTCCTTTTTCGTACACTTCGACAAAGGATTCATACTAACACGTAGAAAGGCAAAAAGGAGAGCAGGAGAAGAACAAGGTAGAGAGATTCTAGACCATCCGATCCAGACACGTGGACAGTCTAGATTCAATCGGAGAATCGCAATTGAGGGATCACAATCGGGGGTGGTGAGCGAATGGAGTGATTGAAACATGTGATGTGAGGAGGTGCAAGCCGTTGATCTAAAGGTTAGATCAACAGTGGAGAATGAATTTGGGTATGGCCAATCAACGGGAGCAACAAGTGGGCGCGATGCGATTGAAAAACTCCGATGCGATGGAGCGTTGACCGCTTGATCGGCTTTCGATCAACGACAGGGATTTGTTTTAGAACAGACCGGAAGTAAGACCCTTATAATATATAAAAACTCAAACTTTGGAATAAAACAAAGGTTTTATGCTTTGGGGGTCGAAAATATGTATAAGGTGGATAGGCACCCAACTGCGAGGCCTTTAGACTTTACGGAATGTAATATGCCCGGGGCGTACTTAAAACAAAAGGGCCAATCGCAATCGGGCCATCGTGCCTGGTCTTTCAATCAACCTATTTGAATATTTGCGATGTGATTGGTGCCCGGGATATTTAACACTTGGTCCCTGGTGGAAATTCATATGAAATGAAAAGGTGGGGGGAGAGTTTATACGCATAAGTCCTGATCGCATCGGAAATTTTGATGCGGCATTTTCAATAAACCCATTGTATTTTTCTCCGATTGCGATTGCACGATCGGTCTTTCAATCTACCCATTTAAATATTCAACACGTGACTTTGGTTTTTTAGTTTAAACTTTGGGAAAGTGGGTTTTAAGACTTTACAAAAGAAAAATGGATCAGGAATGAAATATCACAATGTTTAAGCGCCGAGGCGGGCTTTATGTTTTATATGAAAAATAATATAATCGGGGGTCTTATAACAGAAAGGTACTTAATCGCATCGGAACTTTCGAACCATGGAAAAGACTTGCGTACTTTGAACATTTGCAATGCAATAAGCACCCTGAGGGGCTTAGCACCTGGTTTTAGGGTGTGGGCATGTGGGGTAAGTGGTTAGGACTTAGCCCAAGGGGGCTTAAGTCCATAGTAATAAAAATTTGTTTTTATGAAATATTTCAAAGCTTTTAATGGTTTCTGGGGGTTTCGGTAAGGTTAAATAGTGAGTCTGTAACTTTGTGAAAGTGATTTTCATGAAGGGAAGAAGAGGAATCATGAAATCAAAGGAGTTTTTATGGAGAAAAAGGGGAGCAAATGAAGATTAGTTTTGAGTGGGAGAAGGGGGAAATGATGGTTTATCAGCAGTTTCTTCTCATGAAATTAGCAGAATTTTCTAAGTATAAAATGAAGATTTTGAGACAGAGGCATGAGGCTTTCCAAAGTCTTCAAGAGCCAACAATTTTTAGCAATGAAATTTGTTCCTTGAAGGTTCAAAAAGTCTTAGCCACCTTTTGCTATAACAAATATTATAGGTGGCTAACACCAAGTCTATGGCCTATATTTATGGATATATGTGGCCTTCTCTCTGTAATATATGCAACCTTTCTATGGATATATACAATGTATATCTATGCTTATATGAAGCCTTTCTCTATGAATATATATGGCGTTTTCTCTATGAATACGGGTGCTTTTTCTTTGAGAGTATATGTGACCTTCTCGTTGTATTTTTTCTGCATTATTTGCAACCTTCTCCTTATATTATAGGTGGCCTTCTCTCTGTGATTTTGTCTTAATTTTATGCGGCCTATCTCTGAGAAGGTGGGTACAGTTCTATCGAAGTGAAGTATCCTCTTGGAACAACCCAAATAGCCCTAACCCTCTAAAATTAGGGCATTGATTATGTGACCTTCAAGTCCTGTTCTTATGTGACCTTTTAGGAGATCAATGAAACCTTCTTGAGCAGTCCTATATCAATGGTTTATGTGCCCTTATCTCTGATCCTTGTGATTTTTGGGCAAAGATTCTAGATCTTATGATAGTAATGTGACATTGATATGGCATTCCTTATGATAGTGATATATATGGCAGTCCTTATGACAATGATATATATGGAAGTGAGATGACATTGATATGGAAATCGTTATGGAAATGATAGATATGGAAGTGATGCGAAATTGATGTATGGTATTCCTTATGACATTGTTATATATGGAAGTCACGTGAAATTGATGTATTGAAATCCTTATGACAATGATAGATATGGAAATGATATGACATTCATGTATTGGAGTAACATTTTTCCTTATGACAATGATGCAAGACAATGATCCTTATGATTGTGATAACTGTGATATGATCATGAAAGAGATATATGTTACCTTCAAATGATGTGGAGGCAACCTTATCAGGTGTCTTGTGGAGGGGAGGGCTCCTTGATAGATTTGTCTGTTGCCATCATTTGAGGATCTGGTTTGATCCAGGGTTGGCCTTAGGAGGCCTAATGAGTTTGATATTGAAAGACTTATGTCTTATTATTATTGTACTTTGTATCTTAGTTGAACATTTGATGAATTCATAAAAAGAAGAAGAATTGATTTTTGGGTTTTTCCCCCTTGTGGGGTTTTTCCTTACTGTCTGACCTAAATCTTAGTGTCTCCATTGTGTATGCTTTTATTCTAATGTTCCTTACTATTCTGATGCATTGTTGATGTTAATGTTCTCTATATATAATTTATTATGATGATATGGGGTGAATGTACTGTGAAATTGCTGAAAAAGTTTAAAAATGCAATTATATACAGCAGAGAACAATCTAGCCCTACAAATTATAGAGCCAAAATGTCTTTTTTTTTAAATTCAAAACTTTTCTCTTTGAAGCCGACTTGAAGAACGTGTCTTATATTTATTGTTACATATATTTGAAGGAATAAAACATTTTTGAAGGAATAAAACATTAATCATTAATATTGTCCACAACTACAAAATTCAACACTCCCTCTTAGTTGGGGAGTTATTTTAATGAATATCCAGATGTTCTCTTGTTGAAAAATTTCTCCAAGAAAAGGTTAAAACAACTCATTATCAACATCAACACTATTTGATTACCATAATCCTGGTCAACAAATTTGACCCATGGTAAAATATACAACATCAAATAGGTACCGTAATTTTGGTTAGCATCTCTAACCCATGGTATATCATTAGCATCAACTAGTCACCATAATTCTGGTCGATGCCTCTAACTCATGGTATACAAAATATTCTTGTTTTACCATCATCTTGGTCAATATCTTTGACCCATAGTGAAAACATATGGACACACTCAATCCATTTGAGTAATTCTTGTCCCAAATCCAAACACCTCACTCTTCATGAGAAATTCTAGGCCATGATACTAAATGGGGTCACTCAACCTATCCGGAGAGTAATTCTAAGCCTGATGCTAAAGGGAACCCACTCAACTTTATGGTTGAATACTTTTGGGCATCTAGGACTATTCTTCCTAATATTGGTTAACATACATGACCTAGGAAGAATGACTATCTTCTGCCGGACCATTCTCCCTAATCCTGGTCAATATATTTGACCCAGGGAGAATGATGTCCCCTGATGCTATAACATCAACTACCCCTCTTGATGAGAGGCATATTTAATAACCCCAAGCTTGTCGTTGAAGTATACAGACTTCATCCTGGAATAGAGGCTTTGTCAACGATATGCGTGATTGTAGAATAGTGACTTCTGTACCATGTCTCGGTACTAGATCTCGCTATGCTTCGACCTGATATCATGGTTGTCATGCAGACCTGATCAAATGATCTTGCAAGTAGCTTCTGAAGCCATATTGCTTCACAAATTGCCAACCAAGCTGCAATATACTTGACCTTTACAGTGCTGAGTGAAATATATGTCTGCTTCTTGCTCATACAAGAATTCAAAGTGAAGCAACATCTTGATCTACTCTTTCTGTTTCTTGCACTCACTGGCCAATTAAATATGTGTATCTCTGCAACGGTACTTCATTTCTTCAATCTATGTCCAATTGTACCATGTAGGTGCTTCAACACATGCTGAGTTGCATATATTGGCTCAACCATAGACTGACATGCTTCCTTTGTTGGAGCCATCATCATAACCATTTCCTGGTCACCCTAATTGGGTGCTACTCTAAAACAGATCTTGCTATGGTAATCCTAGTTGCTCCCTTTGTCACTGCAACTTTCTAGTTACTATAGCGTATCAACTATCTAGTTTGATGATATGAATGACAGTTTATCATCCCAAGAGTCTTTGAGGGATCTAAATAGTATGCTTCTTTCAACCAAGGAGGTAATGCATCAAATCTAGGTCCATCTTGTACTGAGAGATCAAATCCATCTGAAGCTGAAGCAAGGCTTAATTTCTCCCTCTATCACGTGAGTATTTTTTCCCATGTTAGAAAGAAGTCATATGATGACAAGATCAACCTTGATCCATTAATCCATAAATCCTCCTATTTACAAGCAAAAGACTTCTTCATGTCCCTCAAAATCCTGAGGTGGCTCTATGTACACTTCTTCTTGAATTTATTTATCAAGGAAAAATAGTCTTTACATTCATCTGATGCAACTTTTAGCAGAAACCACAGTGATAATGATTCTAATAGAAGTGTACCTAACAACTAGAGAATAGTATTCTCCCTCTTACTAGGAGAACCCTCTCGGCATGCGTCTTTATGCTACCATCTACTGCATGCTAGATCTTGTAGATTCACTTGGAAGGCACCACAAACTTCTCTTCATATCTTCTACAAACTTTCTTTTATCATGAAATCCTTCAAACTTGATAGCTTGTTTGATCCCTTTTAACTTGAAGCTCTTTTGGTAATCTGGCATGATTTTAGATGTCTTGATCCAATTCTCCCTCTTGAGCACAAATCACTCAAGCTGAGTTTGTGCTCTGTCCTGGGAGAATTCTCTTGCCATATCATTTTCCTCATTCTTCCTAGTGCTTCCATCTATTGCCAGAGTCTTGGTAGCCTTCACAATGTATGTGAAAACATCATTAGGAAGCCATGGAAGAATGATTATAACACAAAAAAAGGAATGAAGAGAAGAGGCTCACTAATAGAAAAATAACAATAATCAAGGAAGAGAGATATAAAGTACTTATATTTGAGTATTTTGTCAGCTTCCTCTTGATCCTTATCTTCTTGCATTAATTATGAAATTTATCTACAAATTCTTCATCTTCACAAGCCATTAAAGCATGTACTTGCTTTTCCTTTATTTCATGAGTTAGGGTTTCTTCATCCAATGGAATCATCATCTTTCAATAGTTTGGGTCTATGGTTTTGTCCACAAACCCTATATTTTTCTTAATCACATCTTTCAAGATCACCTAGGGTTTACAAACCCTAGGATTATCATATCTTCCAAGAATGTCGCATAAGAGTTATGACTCTTATTTTCAGCTCCTTCCAAATCATATTGATCAAGAATTTTTCATATAATAAACCGCTAATGGCATTCTAATGTTAGTAACATATCTTAGCAAATATAATGATGATCAATACAATGCAAGGCATCTTCTACATTCTTGACAAAAACCCTTGCTCAGGTATATACACAGTATTACAATATCTGGTATTAGTATTCTAGAAATTTAGATCTATGCTCTTTCAAATACAACCCATACTTAGAGGTGTCCCTATTGAATCGTAACTTTCATGCTTGTGTATTCATGATTGAGAAGTGGTGACTTTGCAACATTTTCCCACAGTATACGAGCACTTCAATACATACTTGTCAGGTCATCGAACTTGTCATGTGCTAATGTTGATGGGACAGATCATCCAAACCATAGTAGGATAAGAATGTGTCATGTGGTCCCATGCTGCTGTTACAAGTCAATC
The DNA here is from genome assembly GCA_034641835.2 of Pinus albicaulis. Taxonomy (NCBI): domain Eukaryota; kingdom Viridiplantae; phylum Streptophyta; class Pinopsida; order Pinales; family Pinaceae; genus Pinus; species Pinus albicaulis. Next base: position 258,222,308 of record CM076578.1, read on the forward strand.
AATAAGTGCTTCGTCTGGTTGTAGAATGATGTCAACAAAATCTGTTCTAATGAATTCCTCAGAAGTCTTTCAAAAGAACTTGTTTCATCAACTGAAACAAACAATATTCAAAAAGGTCCTTCTTTAGATGGCATGCCAAAATATTGTACAACTCTTGGATTCACGTTATAAGATATCAAACCCAAGTCTTGGATATTGTATTTTCTATGAGGTGCATTAAGAAGCCCTTATAACAATGAATCCATACTGTTTTTGCAAACCAAAAACACTTATCTCATTTGGCCCTTTTATACGAGATCAGAAAAACATTTTAAGTAGCAACTTTAGATGGTGATCAACATAAGAGTTATGTCCTTGAAAATAGTCTTGGACAAGGCAACATCAAGGCGTGTTTATAATTTTCATGGAACACTTCATATTTTGCAGATTGAATTTTCCTTTGTATTGACACATTTATGGATGCCAAGTTGTTTTGATTTCTATTTTTTGATCTGAGACATATACAAGGGTATTATTCTAATGACTACAAGGTCCTTTATATTTCAAGTTTATAATGCTTCGAGGAAAAACCTTTTGGAATTTTCAACTAGGCCTATATTCTATTGACCAGATCTTAGTGAATGAATATTATTCTATTCAATGTTATTTCTTCGTCTGCTGCTGCTAATGCATAAGTTGCTATGATGGGTTGTGCTTTTCCTGTATATGATTGGCCAGATGATCACTCCATAACCATTAGAGCAGCTTCAGATGATCTTGAAGAGAAAGAGATATGGTGGAGCGCAGAATCCCCACAAGGCCTTGCAGAGTGTAGAATATGCCAAGAGGAGGAAGAAATAGTCAACCTTGAAGTCCCCTATGCTTGCTCTGGAAGTGTCAAGGTTGTTGAATTTTTACAAGTTTTGGGTTTATGACATTTTAAATAACCACTTACAACAGTATAAAATCTTTTCTGTTTAGTCAATTGGGTTTATTTAGGATGGTTGGGAAATGGTTCTTCTCTACATAGATTCAAATTTTTATTAATAATCAGAAATGTTAGTAACATGATATCTCATAATATTTTGATGTTGGAGAATGGTTGTTATTTTCTCTACCCAGATTCAAATCTAGATTCAAATTCTTGCTACCCAGATTCAAATCCTTGCTAATAACATGATATAATTAATACAATGAACTTTAAATATAATTATAATAGTTTTATGCTTATAAATATTATTAAATTTGAACCTTGTGAACTCTCTAAATATGTGTACCTATAAACATGTCTATAAACTGGTATCAGTTGGCCTGGTACCAACTAGCTCACTTTAACCTTGAGACTGAGAGAGGCTAATTTCCTTCTCCTTAAAATCTTATCAGTCTGTATTTTATATTTGACATTGACTTATACTTCAAGTTACAAATTCTGATTGATTTGAATACTAGTGTGCAGTTTTCCCATCGCAAGTGCCTGCAATTTTGGTGCAATGAAAAGGGGGACACCACCTGTGAATTTTTCCATCAAGTAAAGTTTAGTTTCCCCTAAATTCTAATTGCCAAAATCTGTTACTGGTGCACCATTTTCTGATTTCAGTTGCACTGAGAAAGAATATTGGGGAAATGATTTCAAACTTATAAGAGTGGATACACATCACTGCCAAGGCCTATTTCAGTCAATCCAAGGTAAGTGCCATTAGGTCCTTCCAGCATGGTCTTTAAAAATTTAGATAAAAGTGGGTGGAATTTATGTCGAATGGCTAGTCATAAATTTTGGGGTTTTATATTAAGGTCTGTAAATTCATTTTCTCCTTGGTTGGGAGAGAAAAGTGAGCCTTAGGTTCTATTTGGGGAGTGATGGAAGTTAGCCCTTTTGGTTTTTTTGGTGATGGAAGGTTACCCTTTTGGTTTTTTGGTGATGGGGAAGGAGACCTCTGGTCTCCGTCTGGTCACAGATCGATCTCAGTTAGTCATATTTTGCAGTAAAAATTTTCACATTTAATCATAGGTTTTTTTTAAACAAATTGTATATATTGTTTTTGAACATCCAAGTTTTTTGAAATGGGTTATGAAAATATGAATATTTTCATGGTTAATCATATAGCCATATTGTTGTGATTTTTTAGGAGTGAGTTGTGTGTATTTCTTTTAAACATCCAAATTTTTGAAATAGACACTCCACTCATGGTCAAATTTTTGTTTTTGTTTCAGGTATAACGATAATGAAGATGAAGTGGAAGACTCAAGCATAATGTGCCAAAATTTTTTGGATATTGATTATGGTGACTTTTCAGAAATGCATTCCAACACAGCTGCCTGCTACCATTCTGCAGCCTTCATTGTAATGATTAGACTGCACTTAACTACTAGCCTGTAAATTCATGGCATGCTCCTTCATGACGTCCTTCCTGGAAACAATTTTTTTTTTTGAAGAGATTCAAAGTTCAAACAAGCGTAGACTAAAGTAATGACTGCCATTAGAGCAGTTTTTTCTTTTCAGAGGACTGTAAATTGTCTACCTCGATCCCCAAAAACTCATAGATGTGTAATGGAGGACTAACGGAGCCTGGACGTCGTGGTGTTGAGTAGGGTAACGGCTCTTGGGGCCCACTATTTCGTCTACCGGAATAATGCGCTTTTTGGGTGATCAGAATCTCTAAAAAGTTGCATTATAGCTTACTCTATCAAATAGTGAAAAATTGGAGCTGCACAGTTGGGGAATTGTTATAGACTTAGTTTCATTTCCCTGTTTCCAAATATTTTAGATGGAGTTATCCCAATAGAGATTGGCAAACAATCCATGCTTGCAATGCTAGATGTTTTAAGGAACTCCCTCACTCATGAGATTCACAAGGAGCTGGGAAATTTCCATGAGAATTACGTACTTGTGTTCAAAAATCTGCTGGACTACACCCCTGGAAAAAATTATATTGATTCTGAGCCTACTAGTGGTTTAAAAAATAGTGAAAAATTGGAGCTGCACAGTTGGGGAATTGTTCTAGACTTAGTTTCATTTCCTTGTTTCCAAATATTTTAGATGGAGTTATCCCAATAGAGATTGGAAAACAATCCATGCTTGAAATGCTAGATTTTTTAAGGAACTCCCTCACTCATGAGACTCACAAGGAGCTGGGAAATTTCCCTGAGCATTATGTACTTGTGTTCACAATACCATTGGACTACACCCCTAGAAAATATTATATTGATTCTGAGCCTACTAGTGGTTTATCAAACAGTGAAAAATTGGAGCTCAACTATTTTCAAGGAGATATTCCTGCTGACCTTATCACACTTCCTCATGTTAAGATTATTTGGGCTCTACATACAACTCAAAATGGAACCTTCCTTGAGGGTTGGGGTGAATGTAGTAGCTTGGATATCCTTAATTTGTGTCAAAATATTTTGTCTAGTCGAATTCTTATAGTTTTGGGTAGATGCGGGAACTTGTATTTTCTCGCTTGAGAGGCAATCAACTTAGAGGGGTGATTCCTGAATTTCCAGTTTCTTTTATGCTTTTATTTGATGTTAGTGGAAATAAATTATCTAGCAACATTTCAAATTTCTCGAATAATAGCTTCACCAAACACCACTGCTTTCAATAAATGAGTTTTTCGATAGTTCGCAAGCTCAGGTCACCTTTGTTGCTCTTTATTCATCTCTCTTTATGTGTGGTCTTGGGGAAGCAATCCAGATACTTCCATTCTATCTAATATCTTTATGTGTGGTCTTTGGGGAAACAATCCAATCACTTCCATTCTATCTAAGAGTCTGACGGTGCTTCATGATTTCAAACAGTAACAACTTCACTGGTTTGCTTTCTCCACCACTAATAGATGAAGGGATAATGAAAGAAAAACCATATTATGGATTATTATTAAATGACAACCAATTTTTAGGGAATATTTATAGCTCCCTTTTTTCTTCATAATAGAGATTTTAGTGCTTTGCCTTGAATTCCAAGGCAATCAAATATTAGGGGAAATTGCTGTAGAGGTACTAGGGAATTATAAATCATTGAAGTGCTTAGAGACCTCACATAATCAAATTAAATTATCAATATCATTCACCCTTGGGAATATAACATCATGAATGCCCTCTGCCATATGCTATGAGTGCTCTAGCACATATTCCACCATTCACGTAGCTTCTAACAATTGAAATGTGGGAGCTCATACATTTTCTCATTATATAAATCTCAACAAATTTTTAGCTCTGGATTCCTCAAAAGTTATAAATTGTTAACCCACTAGTTGAGTAATAATGTAAAATTAAAGTGTTACCCAGTTCAGTAACAATGCAAACTATTAACTGTTTTAGAATTTGGCAGTTACATCAATATGTTGTCAATGCTTACATTTTTCAAAGTGATAACCCTTGAATAATGGTGGACGAAAAATATTGAAGAAGCTAAGAAACGTGAAGCAATGAAAGCCAATTTGAATTCCTCCATAGAAGCTAAAGATACTGGTATGCATTTTTCCTATTCAGCTTATGTGTGACTTCAACTGATGGCTTTTCCGTTAGTTGTGATGGCATAGTATTTTTTTGTGACATCAGGTTCTTTTCCTCCCTACTCCTTTTGGTCCACAACTTTGAAATTTGGGCATGTGTTTATACATTATGTATTGGCGTTCCCATGAACAAAGATGGTGGAAAAAGTATTGGAGACTCACTAGGGACCTGTGTTGTAGGAAGCTAGATTCTCATTACCTCCTAAAGCTTCAAGTGAGGATATTGGAAAGATGCTGGAGGATGGACCTGACATCGGTAATGAATATATGGGAAATCTTAGTTTGGTGTTTTTGCTTTTGATTTCTTGGGATTTTGACTACTAGGTTAGCATCACCAAATTATTTTGTCCTCTTCACTGCATTATGTCTTGAGAGCATGTTTTACAAAGTATTCATATGGCAGTCTAATATATTTTTAAGTTTATGACTTGAGGATTATGGTTTCCTGAAAATTTCTCTAGGTTCCTTTTTTCAGCATATTTAAGGTTATTGTTATGTTGCTAAATTTAACAATTTGATTACTTACATCCGGGAGAATGGAATTTAGCATTTTGCAGTGGAGAACTCTTAAAATTCAAATTATTTTGTTTTAACATCTATTTTCTTTTCCACCTTTTCCCAGGTGTGTTATTTTTGAATGAGTTATATTTTTTCTTTATTCAATTTGTCCAAGGCCAGCAAGGGTTTGAAGAATCCTAGCTTAAAATGGTGCAATTAAAGCATGATGCATAGTTTGATATTATTTCTGCAGAAGATGGAATCATACCTGGCAGGCCACTTCCTTCTAAATTCCATGCAGAACCGCACACAGACTATCACGGAGCGACAGTTAAATGGGGTCTGATGCACCATGAAGAAAGTGCTGCAGATTGTTGTCAGGCTTACTTAGACCAAGAAAAAGGTGAAAAGAAGTGTAACATTTGGGTTTACTGTCCATTTGAACCTGGTTACTATTCTCCAGATATATATCAGCACAAGCATCAAGAATTTTGGCTAAAGCAGGTAGAATTCTCATGCTTCCTCTATTGGATATCTTGCATCTTCTACTATGTGGATTCATAGAGGAGATTTCGCTTTGGATATTAGATTATTTTGTCAAGAAATATGTTGAAATTGTTTTTTTGGGGAATCTACATACATATTAATGCAGGTTCGAGCCTTTCTTGCTAAGTAAGGGACAACTTACTGAAGGGTAGTTTGAAATTTTGTGTTTGTTCTTATTCAAGTTTGAGTTTATTTCAAGACTACTACATTCTATGGTCATGTGTGATTATGAATTATAACTTTATATAATTTTTATGTTTCTAGGTTGGAGACTGTACTATTTTCATTGGAGGATGCTACTATTGATGTGCCCAAGGCTCTTGAGTTACTTTGTAGGATTCTCGCAAAACTGGTTTTTTAACGGACATTCTTTACTCAAGATATAGCAAGGGAAATCAAGGATGGAGGTACATAGCTAGGAAGCTTATTTGAAACGAGGGGATTTTGAGGTATTTCTCAAGAATAAAATTTCAAGGTAGTCTTCTCACAATTTTAATGCCTATTCAATTTTTTGGTTTATCTGTGGTCTCTCATGTTGAAAAGTGAATGGTTGGTTAGTGTTCTCATCCCCAGCTTTCAGCCAGATGGCCCTGCTTCGGAGGCGCCATGTCTCTTCGCAGGCCTTTAGGATCTTAGTGCGCTCAGATTCCAGCAAGTAGATGCGTGCCTTTGATTCATATATTTCAAATCCTTGATGGTCAGATGAACTCATTGCAGCAAGTTCCTCTTCAATAGATTACAGAGTCTATTCATCTTGAATTCTCTTCTCCTTTTCCCAAACCCTAGTGAGCCTCTTAACATCTTTCATCTTGTAGGCGAAGAGAGTAGAGGGGTCTAGGTCTGGTGGTCCTATATGGGTAGTCTAGTACTGAGTGACAACTTCAACATAGGATGCATCCTCAAGTCATGTAGCATTGAATTTGAAGGGTGCCCTTGGATTTGGCGTGTGTCTAGAAAGTTCCATAAAAATGGGAGAGTGATCAAAGAGTCCCCCCTATCCAACCCACTGCCGATAGTTGGGGATATGGGCAAGAATGTCCTCATGGACCAAGAATATGTCCAATCATCTAGCAAGGGAGGCTTGTCATGTCCTATTATAGTGCCAAGTAGGTTGTATTTTGGGTGACGAGATGTACACAAGCCGGTGCATTTCAATGAGGGTCTGAATCTGTTCAGATAGGGGTTCGAATTGAGCGGAATGTCCCTATGATTCAGCTTGACTGAGAGAGAAATTGAGGTCGCCACTGAGTATGAGCTTGTTATGATTCATGAGGGGGAGTTTGAGGAAATGATCCCAAAATGTGAGTTGATTAGAGCATGACCCAAATATGTTGAAGATGCGAAAGGGACATTCGAATTCAGTCGATTGTATGCCGGCCCCCAAGGATCCCTCTCCTCCCCAGATATTAAGGAGATTTATCGACCGAGGATTGATTCCCAGTGCAATGCCGCCCGATCAGCCATGAGCATCCAGGGCATGAAAGTTCTAGCCAGGGTGCATGCCTTGAAGAATATTAACAATCGATGATTAAGGGCCAGGGGTCTCTTGGAGGAAAATAATATTGCAAGGGGTCAATTGAATGAGAGAATAATCATGAGGGAATATATGCATGGTTTTTTTGTGCTCTAAGGACCTGATCAAGAGTGTGTTGACATCCACCAACTACCTCCTGACCAGCTTGGACAATGGATTTAGAAATATATGATTTGCAACCACAAGAAGATACCCCGATCTTGGGAGGGGGGGAATAATAGCTAATCGGCAAGGGGGGATGCAGATAGCTTGAAGAGGGATCTGACAAAGTATGAGTGGCTGCCTACAGAGTCAGATGAGTTCTCAAAGGAGAGGGGGATAGTGGGAGAAGGTATAGAGGGAGGGGTCACAGATGAAGGGAGGGGAGAGGAGGGGAATGTCAACCTAGATACAGAGAGGAAAAATTATTGAATAACAGTAGATACAACAGAAAAATCAGAAGTAGAGTAAGGGAGTGAAGTAATACCCGCAGATGGTTGTGCGACAGCTGCTCTGGAGCAGGTAATGTGTGACAAAGGGAGGCGAGGTTGATGAGTAGTAGGGGCTTCATTTAGAACACTGGCTAGAGGGGGTTGACCGTGCTAAGAAGTCTTCTGAGTGGGCACCTGTGCCTGTGGAGTTGATGTGGGAACAAATTCAGTTGGCAGGGACTGTGGAGCCTTCTTCTACAGGAGTGGGAAGTCCTTGTAGAGATGCCTGACCTTGTGACATCTTCTACATCGGTAAGGCACACCTTCGTAATCCAAGGGCTGTATCTGGGTAAATTTCTTCCATCACAATGTAATGGATTCTTCCAAGCTCTCTCTGGTGTCCAAATGTACCAAAATTCGAGCAATAGTCATGATATCAGTTGCAATATAAGATTTTTCATGATCAAGATAGGACCCAAGAGCATTGCCAATGTGTGCGAAGGTATCCTCAAACTAGAATTACATAAGTAGTCCAGGTAATCAAACCCAGATGGGTCCAGCACCCAAGTGCTCTTGCTTATGGACGAATAGAGCGCTCCATCTCTTCAACAGGACTGGGGCTTGTTCTATGCACCAATAATGGGCAACTATCCATTGTAGGTGTTTTGACCGACTAAAACTAAGTGTGAACCATCCTTTGGGGAGAACGATGATAGAGGGTAAAGCATCAATAAAATTTCCCCAGATCTCCATAGTCCATAGACGAATTCGCTCTGTGTTGTATTTTTGGCCCCGAATGTGTCTGACCAAAACCCTCTCTACCATGTCAAGTACATCGCCCATCCTGTGTTGGTCTCTAAATGCGAGGTTCATACCCTTATTACCTTTCTTAACACATCTTGACTTCCTAGATGCACGCGGTTGAGATCCAAGGGAGGGTTTCTCCCCTACCGAGTCTGAGGTAGGTTCCTCGATCGCCCCGACTGAATGTGAGGGCAGATCAATAGGGAGAGTTCTCGCAAAAAACCCAGATGAAGGGGGGCATGACATCATTCGCGAGGGTTTAGCTGGGGGCAAGTTCGGCAGATGTAAAAGGGGTGTAGAAGTGGGAAACAAAGGTATAGGATACAGGGAGGAGGAGATATCCTAGGGAGGGGGGGGGACTGTGACAATAGGAGGGATGTCAGAAAATGGTGAGATGTAGGGGATAACGACACAGATAGCACCGGATCGGCTATAGGAAGGGGGGGAGCACTCTAGCAATGCAGATGGTAGAGAATCAGAGTGGTAGGCTATGGAAGAAGATCCCTCTAGAGAAAAATGAGGCCTAGTGGAAGCCCTAGATCCATCTAGAAAAAATGCAGATGCAGGAGGTGCCTGCGTAGATGAAAAAGACGGGGAGTGTCGTGGAGTGGACCAGATTGACAAGCCATCCAATGGGTCCAGGGAATAATCCAACAACTCGTCCTCCAATGGGTCTGGGGAATAATATAGCAGTTCGTCCTCCATATCATCTGATGCGGGTCGATCGATGGTTGCATAAGAGCGCGGGCCTTAGAAAGTGCGACAATGAAAGGAAATAAAGTATGGGTGAAAATCGGGAGGATATGATAGGAGGTGTAGGTGGTATCAGCAGAAACCCCACCCTAGGGTTGACACATGCGATCGTCCGCGGGATTGCAATGATGTAGTGTGTGTCAGAGCCCCCTCCATATTACGTCATCCCTGATTATCGAGCCATTTAGAAACCCTTGGCAAAAAAAAATCCCACATTTCCTTCCATCCTCATTCACATAATTCAATCATCAACATAGTAGAGATGTTGTAATGTCGTCAACATTCCTATGTTATACCAAAATTATTTCTGATTAACATTCCTATGTGATACCTGTGTAAAGGATTCTTTTATCAGCCATTAGATATAGCCAAATTAGAAAGACACTTTTCTGGTTATCAGTATTAGTATATTAGTAAAATTGTGACTAATGCCACTCTCTTATTTGGTTCAAATTGAACTGAATCCAAAACTCTAGCTATAAATTTTAAAATTGTATATTTATTTTTAAAATTGCAATATGTTAAAACATATTAATATGACTTTTTATTTTGTTTAAAATTACGCAAATTCACAACATATATATGTAAAGGGAGAAAAACAGAAAATGAAAAAGAAGAACCTATGTTTTCATTTAAAACAAAAATCGAATACTTATTCATATTAAGCTTAGATCCAAACAGAAAAGGTAAAAACATCTAGCCCCATTGGAAAATTTTCCACATAAAAGGACACCAAACACTGCTTGAAACATGGATGCTGAGTGAGCTATTATCAAATGGCTATCATATAAACCAAAAAATTGAAATTTTGTGTTTGTTCTTATTCAAGTTTGAGTTTATTTCAAGACTACTACAGTCTATGGCCATGTGCAATTATGAATTATAAGTATATATAATTTTGATGTTTCAAGGTTTTAGATTGTACTATTTTCATTGGAGGATGCTACTATTGATGTGCCCAAGGCTCTTGAGTTATTTGATAGGATTCTCGCAAAATTAGTTGTTGAAGGGATATTCTTTATTCAAGATATAGCAAGGGAAATCACGAATGGAGGTACATAGCCATGAAGCTTATTAGAAACGAGGGGATTTTGAGATATTTCTCAAGAAGAAAATTTCAAGGTAGTCTGCTCACAATTTTAATGCCTGATCATTTTTGTGTTTTATTTGTGATCTATCATGTTGACAAGTGAACGGTTGGTTAGTTTTTACATTAGTTGGTTCCTAAAGCTCAAGCACTTTATAAAAAATATAGGCAAAGTCAAACAACACAAATGGTCCACTAGCTCTCTTTTCATTTGTTAATATTATAATGAAGTTTTATTAGCGGCACTGTTTGTTTGTTTGTTTGTTTTGGTTAGAAAGGGTTTGCTCTTGGTTTTATGTGATTCTCAATTTATCGTATGTAGCATGTTGAGAAATTGGAAAGTATAACGTGACATTTATTTTTCATAAATTGATGCTGAAGGAAAATTGCTTTGACATTGTCGATGTTAAGGTATATGTTGTATAAACTATTTATAGTCTAATTTATGCTATATTCTAGTGTTCATTGTCTTTCATTTCTTACACTACATTGTATTTTATTTTGTTTTCAGAAAATGAAATCAGTGTTGATGGTAAGAAGCATGAATTGAAAACATAGGAGAGTAATAACATTGGAGCAACAAATACAAGAAGAGAGAGGAGAAATGGTCTGGTGATACCCTTAGAGCCAATATCTCGCATAAGACACACATATAAAGACAGATGATCAAGTATTCAGAGTTGGTGAATTCACCTGTAATGCCTTGACAACGCAATGATTATGTTTCGAAGTGATGAAACATCATTTCATGTGTAAATTGTAGTCCAACTAATATTAAGTTGGAAACTCATATTGTAATACTTTAAAATTTCATATAATATAATTTGTGTGGTTGAAATTATTTATAGTTGAACTTGATGTTGTTTAGTATTGTAATTAAAATATTCGACTTTTTGTTTTCATATTAGATTAATATGCACATTTTATGACATTTTAAAAATCATACAAATTAATTTAGGCTGATTAATAATGAACACAAATAAAATGAGTATACCAAATTTTGCATATAAACAACTATTAGTAGCTAATTTACAGTATCTTATAACATGACTAAAATTTAGTCATATTTCTTTGGTCATTAATTGGTTTCAAATGATGACTAAAATTTGCATATATATGACTATTAGTAGCTAATTTACAGTGTCGTATAACACGACCAACATGTTGGTCATATTTATTTGGTCATTAATTGGTTTTCTTGGGTGATCATATAGTAATATATTTTGTTGAATATTTGGTTATTAATTGTGACATTTAATGACCAAATCAAAGACCAAATAAATGACTAAATTAGTGACCAAATGAATGACTAAATGAATGACCAAATGAAAGACCAAACGAATGACTAAATTAGTGACAAAATCAGTGACTAAATCAATGACCAAATATACAACTAGATAACAAAATTGAGATAAACAATTAATGACTAAACTAAAAACGACCAAAAGTTGGTCGTGTTATAAGATACTGTAAATTAGCTACTATTGGTCACCGATTGAAAAATAGTCATTTATATGCAAATTTTAGTCATTTTTTTGGTAATTAGCCATTTTGTCTTAGTGTTATTAAGAGCTAATAATAATTGACATGCATCTATTTTTAGATTGATGATCTATAAATAGACTTTGCCCAATATTCTAAAAATATAATTCCATCTATTTTTCCAACTTGATCAACCATCCACAAATAGCATCCTGCAACTTCTGAAATATGATCATCATGTCTAAAAATAGACATAGTCTAAAAATAGACTTGTGCCAAAAATAGCCTATAGGCCCACTTAGTAAAGGTGACTCTTTTCACTAAGCTAATCATCTTGTTGAATCTCAACACCCCCCCCCCCCCCTCCTCCCCACCCGCCTCTCAGTATTTCCAACAATTGGTATCAGAGCTTGGTTCCTTCAATAGTAGTTTAATAGCTGGAAGGAGGTCATGGAGCATACCAAGAATGGTGTAAATTTGTTAAATGAAAATAATTATCCACTCTGGAAAGGAAGAATGGAGATCTATCTCTTAGCGCAAGGTTACGAAGTATGAGAAATTGTTCAAAATGGATTTACATCAACTATGGATGAACAAGGTAAGAAGAATTTGGTAAATGATGCAAAAGCAAGGAATATTATTATCAGTGGACTTATTGAATCTTCTTATCATAAGGTGTTGGGTTGTAAATCTGCCAAAAATGTATGGGACAAGCTTGAGAATATATATGTAGATGACTTAAATGACAAAGAAGCAAAGCTTCAAATCTACAGAGCAAAATTTGAGAAACTCAGAATGAAAGAACATAAAAAAATTACTGCATACTTCCAACACGTTGATGAAATAACCAACACTCTGGAAGGACTGGGAGAGCCTGTTGACAATAAGACTATTATACGAAATATTCTTAGAACATTACCATGGAGATTCAACCCAAAGGCATCGGTCTTAGAATATAGTGCAAATATAGACAAACTCAGCAAAGAGGAATTACATGGAGTTCTCATAGCATATGAAATCAGACTTGATGAAGAAGAGGGTACTTCGCATCTAGAAACTACGTTCGCTGCATCTAAGAAAACCAATAAGGAGAAACAACCTTCTAAGGCATAGACGTGCACCTGCAAGTGTGAAGAAAAGGAAGATGATGAAGAAGGTCTTTCAGATGGAGAATATGCTTAATTTACGAGAAAACTAAAAATTGGTAAGGGAAAATTTAAGGGTAAACTTCCATTAATATGTTTTGGCTATGGTGAGGTTGGGAATTTCGCAGCAAAATTTCTGAACAGATGTGATGGAAACTCAAAAGAAAAGAAAGGCTTTAATAAATTCAACAACCAAAGAAAAAAGGGAGGATTCAAAATGAACTTTCTCTCTAAAGAAGATAGCTCATCATCCGATGAAGACAATGACAGTGAAGAAGAAGCGAATGAGAGAGTATTATTTATGACCAAGCACATTAAACAAGAAGTATCAAACAACGAAGAAGAAGGGTTGACCATATAATAATTTTCTAAGGAGGAAATCAAGCTTATAAAAGAGCTCAAGGCTGAGAAGATCCATCCCAATACTCTTGAAGAACAAGTTCAAGGTCTCAAAATTGAAGTTGATGAACACAAATGAATTCAAGTGTCGCTTCAAAAGAAGTTGGAAGAAAGCAACCAAGAAAGGGAAGAAGTAGAAGCCGAAGTAGTCTCGCTGTGTAAGGAAGTGAAGGGGGGGGAAATTGTCCAAAACTATGCCAACAACTCAAGGGCATTGGAATAAATCATCAACAATCAATGATTTTACAATGACAGAACTAGCCTCAGTTACAAAGAAGAAGTGGGACCTTCTACAACAAAATACAATGAACCTATGAGATCTGACATGCATGTAGACTTCATTAGACAAGATTCGCAAGAACAACCTTGGAACGATTCCTCAACAAATATTTCCATCAAGGTACCAAAATATTTTTTATGGCTATTGTTATTCATGAGGAAAATTTGGTCATAAAGCTCTAGAATGTCGCACATACCCTAGGAACCAATACAATTCCAGGAGATCTATCAAATATGAAACTTGCAAGGCTTAACAAAACATCAATAGATTTGAACATTTAAGAAATAGTATTAAATGTTACAAATGTCGAAACTTTGGACACATAGCTAGAGACTCCAAACATGAAAATCCTACAGAAGAATCTTCGAAGCCACAGAATGAATGGACATGGAAGAAGAAGAAGACCAATAATTATGCTCTCACTCTCAAGGGTCAAAATAAAAAATATGTGTGGTATGTTGATAGCAGTTGATCAATGCATATGATTGGAGATAGAAATAAATTTTTATCTCTGAAAGAGAAGAAGGATTAAATCATGTCCTTTGGAAATGATGGATCTTCAAATGTTATAGGATCAGGTATCATGACTCTCGAAAGCAAAGATTCTATAGCCAAGAATGTTCTATTGGTTGAAAACATGAATCACAATCTACTCAGTGTTGGACAAATGTGTGATCAAGGACACACAATACTATTCAACTCCACAAAATGTGAAATACGGAAAGGTAGGTGTTGGGCCCTGAATACGACCACTTTTCAACACTTATTTCATCCATTTTTACTCTTCTTTATCATGTCATTTATTATATTTTATCATATAAATCCATTTTATAATGATTTATGCTCTTATGGATAAATATTATCTCTTCTCCTTTATTTTTAATAAATTGATGATTGTTATGCATAATTTTATCAATGATGGTTTATTAATATATTTCGTAACATCACTCACCATTTTAGCCTCCAAGATATTTTCCAGATTGCAGATTTGATCTCCAAATCATCATCAAATATTCCAACTCAGAAATTTGCTGGAATAAGAAGTGACAGTTTTGTGGTTGTGATTCTGGGCAGATGAAGAAGAATATAGAAACTACGGAACATGGGTTTTGTCCAGAACTGACCAAGTTAACTTTAGTTAAGAAAGGTTTTCCCAAATTCAGAAAGTGTTGAGAGAAACACAAGGTTCTTTGAGCACGATTTTCTCAGATTTATTGTTGCGACCGTCCTCCAAATTATCTCAACTGCAAATCCAAATTCGACTTGGTTTTGTTGAAATATTGATGGGAATATATTTTCTAGTTGATCAAGTTGTTGGGAACAATCCAATATTGTTATGATAGATCATATTTGCTATTTAATTTCTCCTTTTTCTGATTATAAAAGGAGAGCATGTATTATGTATTGGAAAGAATGGATGATTATTGAATTTCTTTTGTAACACTATAATTCCTTGACTCTCTTGATCAAAGAGAAACTGATGTAAAAGCTATTCATGTTTTATTAATACAAAGACATGTTTTCATTCCATTTCTCAAGCTCTGAAGTAAAACCCAGCGCCGTTTCACCAGTGGTTGAGGGCCCGGCCCTGGTGGATCGATCCGTTGTTTGTATCTCTATCTTTTCGTTATTGTTGTGAGATAGTTCATATTTTATTTTATTACATTTTGCAAGTTAATCGGTTTTTTGTCTAATTGCTTATGGATCTTGGTGTGTTACGTTAATGAATTGCATCATTGTTCCATTTCAATAAGGATCTTAATTCTCGTATTATTCATCTTGTTATTATTTACTAAAGCTTTGCTGTTCAATATTTAACTCCATTTTCTTGTTGTTTATGTCAATTAATGTTTAACAACATTTGCTGTGGGCTTGGTGTTTAATAGAATTGCTGTTTTAAGTTAATATTTGCAGCTGATCACTTCCGATTCATTAGCTTCAGATTGCAGAAAGATTTTTTATTTACATTGTTACAGTATGTTGTTTATTCAATTACAGATTGTTTTTCATTTCTAATTCTTGCTTTTAATAAGAGTTTTTCTTTGTTTACTTTCAACAGTATTTAGTTCAATTTCAATTTCCCTTTGATTGCTTGAGAGCTGCACTGTCAACTGTAGAGAACATTGGTTATTTCTTCCTTGTTCCCACATTGATTGTCTTGTTCTAGTTTGATTTTAATTGCATCAATTTCTAGATGAATGAGTTATTGCTACTGTATCCTCGATTGATGTTTGCTGAGTGAATAGTTAAGTTTTAGAGCATTTGAATTTATGTTATTGTAATTAGATTTCTCTTCCAATCATTTGTTTACTTTTGCATTTAGAATATTGTACTACATCTCACACAACATTGCTCTTGGATAAATTTCCACCTCAGACTGAGTACACTCTTGAAATAAAAAGTCGTTCCTGGATTGATAATTAATTTAGGATAAATAGGTGTTAAAAAAGATACCTTTTATGCACTCAACATTTTGGCACCATTGCCAGGGAGAGTGTATGCCATTTAGAAAGAGTGATGCATATTTAATTTTTTCTTCTTGGGAAGAATTGGGTATTAAAGACAGAAGGTAAGAACCTGCACACTGAGCAAGAAACAAACTTGTTCACTGGCCTGCTTCACAACAAAATTGAATGAAAGCTTAAGGTAGGAATGAATGCTTGCATTTTATCGAATTTTAGAGGTAGAATTTTTGAAAAAAAAAAAATCTTGTAATTCCACTCGAGTGGTGATGTAAGCACCACCCATTTCACTAACCAATTGATGGGAACATTGGAAGGAGGATCCTTAAAGAAACACATGAATAACATCTATTATGGTAAGAAATGGCTCACATTGCAACTTTCGAATTCCCTATCAACGATCTAGGATGAGTGACACAAATGCACATAATTCCTTCATTATCTCTACCAAATTTTCATGGTTTGACAAATGAAGATCCAAATACATTCTTATTTGAGTTTGAAATACTTTGTAGAGGATATTATTATTGTACTAATGATGAAAATTTGAAAGTATTTCCTCTTACTCTAAAAGGAGCAACTCTCCGATGGTTCATGAGCCTAGGTGGGAACTGCATCCAAACATGGGAGGACATGAAGAACATATTCTTGAAGAAGTACCAAGACTATTGTGAATCCAATGAAGATATTTTCGCTATGATACAAGGGGAAGATGAAGGCTTGGAGGACTATGTAGAGCGATTTCGATATAACCTTAAAAAATCAAAGCATAAACATTTGGAAAAAGAGATCTTGAAAACACTCTTTCTTAAAGGAATAAAAGATGAATTTTTAGAACTCTTAAATCTGATAGGAAAACGTGATGTTTTTCAGTAATCATATGATGATGTTTTTGAATTGTGCATAAGGTATTCAAGAGGAATCTCCAAGGCTGGTAAGAATTCTAGAGACGTTTGTTCTTTCTTTTCCAAATCTGCTACAAGAGCAAGAGACATAAGAGTTGAAATCAATGTCTTATTTGAAAATTTTAAATATGAATTTATTAGCTCTCTAAATTCACAATTGAATGTTTTGCAGGTTTAAAAAAATAAAAAAATTGATGAAGTGTTTTGCCCTCATAACCGAAAGGAGCATCCCATAGATAGTTGTTCTTCCTTATCTAGGATGGAAGTAGCATATCAAAGAGATGGGGAAGCTGCAACAAGGTAAAAATCATGGAAATCATGGCCTACAAGTATGGTTCAAAACACTTCCTCTCCATTCTCTTACTTGCATAATTCGTCATGGAATACTCATATGTTAGGGCAGCCATGCCAATCTCAATATAACCACTACCAATCTTGTCTACAAGTTTGGCATGGTTCATATTATGATTGTATGAATACTCTCCCTCATCTTGTAGCACAAACACATATTCCAGAACTTTCACAACACCTTTCTTTCCTATCAAAATCTTCCACTAAACCCAATCAACTACATCATCAAGAGGCTCCATTCCCTACACAATTTCCTACTCAAATCATTCCACACCCCCACCATAATGAACCAGTACAACATGCTTACAGTGTTGAACTAAAAAATTTAACCACCCTTCCCACCCATTCTATCTCACATGCACTATTGGAGAAAACTTACACCGAGACTCAGAATGTATCAAATCCAAAAATTGTAGAAGTTATGAAAGAAAATGAGGTTTTTTCTAGTTTGCATCAACAAGCCATTTTAAACACTCAAGAACTTCATGATATGATGGCTATAATAAATCAAGAAAGTAAACGATATATTGAAGATTGGTTTCACTCCATCATTTGTTTGCAACATCACTCCATGTTTCAACAATTTTTGGCACCATCTTTTCAAGGGAAGTTGGCTTCTCATACCCTAATTTTTATCAACATGCATTTTTCAAATTTGGGTATGTACATACTAGAGGCCTTATTTCTAAAATGGTTCCACTGGAAATACTCTTATACATAAACATATTTGATTCTCAAAGAAGAGTAGGGTAGTGGAGGAAATAAAATAAATAAGGAAATAAAACAAACACATTTTTTATTTTTGTAAAAATAGTTGTTTCTTTGTTGCAACACGCTGTGGAAATCAACATTGATGAAAAATATTATAATTTATTTATGTATATGAATTATATTGCAAAAACCCATTCTAAAAACACTTATATTCATTTTTATCATCAATATGGAAAAATTGCTTGAATATCATATTTTTTGGCTTGCGGGCTTGATGAAATTTCTGAAAACATAGTTGGGAGAGTCATGTTTTTGGGGACCAAAATTAAATATTTTTAAAACATATTTCTATCCTAAGTAGCCCTTGATGTCTACTTTTCAACCCAATTTGAATCACTAAATTTGGATTTGAAACGAAAACTTTAGAACCAAAACATTGACAGGGTGTCTAGTAGGCAGCTCAACAACAGAGTTGGGACAGTCAGTTTTTGGAGGACTAAATGAATATATTTTTAAAACTTGTTTCTATGATAGATTCCTCTATGAATATAGTTTACAACTAAATTTTAATCACTCAATTTTGATATCGTATGAGGAATTTATGACCAAAATACTGACTATCATAAATCAACACTCTGGAAACTCTGTTTTCTCGGTTGTTCATTAACGTATTTGACCAATCAATTCTTATTGTCTTCAAAACCTGTTTCTATTGAAGATCAATAAATTAATATAATTTAATTTCCAATTGTAATCGGTTCAATCCACCATCAAATGAAATATTTATACTTGAAATATCAACTATTGGTCTGAGCTGGAAAATCGAAAATGACTCTATTAGGCAGGTTGTTCTAAGAAAATTTAACATACCATTACATGGAATTTTTAACACATGTTTCTATTGGAGATAAAAATTTGAATTATATCTCATTTTGCTTTGGAATCACTCAAATCGGATGAAAAACAAAGAAGGTATGATTAAAACACTGCTGGTTAGTATAGTCGACCACTGCTCTCCCACAGGTGACAAATAAAATTTGTTTTATTTTTCCATGGATTTGTTCTAAAGAGTAACAACTTGTTGTTTTTTTGCATAATTCTTAGATTAAAGGAGCCCGTACACCTCTCTTTCTCCATGATTTAATGTTCTATTGTAGGTAGACATTCCTTTTTTTGCAGGTCTTAGCAGAACAAAGAAGGTCAATTTATGGACGAGCGATTCTTGAAAGAAATTCTAGTAAAACAAGGGCATTTCATCCAGTTGATTACCTAACGAATTCATAATAGAAGAAATGAAGAATTTGTTTCTATTTGAAGATTCATGCCACTACTACCAAAACATTTTTCAAAAAGATCATTTTTTTCCATTAACAGATTAATATTCCCTTAGGAAATAACATCATAGTTGTTGTAACTTAATAAAGTGTTGTTTATTTTCTGATTTATTTTATATTTTTGTGTTTCAGGTGTTAATCTCTTCAAATTATAATTTCCGCTCCAGTGGCAATTGAACAATAAGGACCCCACCATGCAAGTTTCAATTGCAAAAGGCAATTCTTCGGTAGCACCAATTATGTAAAAAATTATTTTTTCTTGAAATCTGTACATAGATTTTCTTTTCTATCTGATTGGATTTGCTTGACAATGGATTTCATATTAGCTTTGTTCTTTCCTCTATTTTTTTCCTTTTCTGTTCCCTACAACATCTTTTCGTGTTTATATCTGTTTGTTGTTTCTCTTAAGGAACAATTGTTGTTCCTCTTAAGAAACAATGTGTTTGTGTGTGTTTATTTTTGTTGTTTCTTCCAAAAGGAACAAAATTTTTGTTGATTAGTTTTGTTGTTTCTTTAAAAAAGAACAGCATTTTTGCTGCATGTTTTTGCTATTCCTTTCAAAAGGAACAACACCGCTCGTTTTTGTTGTTCCTTTTAAAAGGAACAACAGTTTTACCGTTCCTTTCAAAAGGAACAACACCGACTGTTGTTGTTGTTCCTTTCCAAAGGAACAAAATTTTCACAGATTGTTTTTGCTGTTCCTTTGGAAAGGAAAAACATTTTCACATATTGTTTTTGTTGTTCCTTTCCAAAGGAACATCACTTTTTGAATGCATTTTTCTTGTTCTTCAACAACATTTCTAGGACTTTTTGTGAATTTTTCAAGACTCTTTGAAAGGAAAACATACAATTCATGCAAGGATACACAAATTAGAGGTTATTGGAATCATCTAATCAAAATAAATTGTCATTTTTAAGAAATTTTTTGTAGTGATAAGAAAAAAGAAAGGACACAACCATCTATATCACTTTGTTGTCTTTATTTTTCACTAAAACTAATATGATCGATTATCTTTATCATGTTGGTTCTTCCCTAAATTCTCATAAATCTCTTTGATTTTTATTTCATTGAATAAGAATAAGGGCATATTTTCTCTATTGAGATGCTCAGACTTCTTCTACCATCCCTACTCTTAAGGAGTGTTGAGCCACCCTTTATATACAAATAGGGAAGTGCTATATGTAAAGAAAAAGAAGAAAAAAAATCTCTATATGATTACTAACAATTCTATGATATGGTAGGTGGAGGATAAGGGGTCTCATCAAGAGCCAACCTACCATGATCATAAGGGAGCAGTGAAGTGGCATTCCCATTATGGCCACCACACCAGGGATATGATCCAATATACAACTTAGAAAATAAAAAGTCTTTGGAACAGGAGGCCTCATCACAAGCCAACCTGCACACCTTTCACTCCTTCCTGGTGAATGGAATTGTGATTCATCTGGTTCCCAAGCCAGCACAGTGGCCTCCATCATGACATCACACAGCACTTCCCTAGGCAAAAATAAAGGATAATGGTTCCAAGGGTGAGAAAGAAACTTTGTCAAGGTTATAGACACCTATGGGAAACATAGCTCTGCTGATTGTATTGAAATCATATTTTTCACAAATTAATAGTAATGATAAACCCTTTTCTTATATCTTTATCTAATATCAAATGAGAGTATGCTCCTAAACCCTTTGTTTAGAACCTCTTATGCATGAAATTTATTTATAAATCGATCATAATGATTTATGTGGATAATGACCGCATAAGTACTTTTTTCACATCAGCTGTCATTTTCCCTTATTTTCAAATCATTACATAAACATTTCCATATCTACTCACAATTTCAAAATATGCATTGATTTTAGTAATGTGATAATTTTTTGATCATATCATAAGTATGTATGTCTTTCCATGTTGTATAATTGCTGTGCAGTACGCTGCCATTTTGCCACAATATTCATACTGCATTTCTACAAAAAATTTGTTGATTGAACTTTTTGCATGCATCTCATTTGTTGCCATTCAAAACTAAAGCTATGGATTCAAGAAAATTGCATATCGAATCGTGCTTTTTTTACAGGAGAACAACAAATATGGGGGGAAATTCTATTCGCAGCACGACCACACTATTGCAACTAACAACAAAGGCTTGCGAACGGTCACAATTCTTCAGACATGATGTGCTTGCATGGCTTCCACCTTTTGCATCACTTTCAGTATCCGCTCAGCCTACATCAGCTTCAACAAAGGCCAGTCTCTACATGTCCTTCCACATTTTTTCGGAGGTAATACTTGAGGTAAAATAGCATAATTTTCCGATTTATTATGAATTTAGGAGAATTTCATGAAAATCCATTGAGCATTATTTATCATCATTCATTCCACATCTTTATGACTTCCCATTTCTTTTAGACACATCTCATCTTTCAGTTTGGGGGAGTGTTTATTTCCTTCATTTCTTTCTTATGACCATGTCAGTAATATTATTTATCATCCATTGATATTCTTATTCATTCTCAACACCTCCCTTATTCCATGTTGTTTTATACCAAGCATTGATTTCAACAGATTGTAGCAACCACCTCTCTTTGTTTTCTAGCATCGCATGAGGACATGCTAATTCTTCAGTTTGGGGGGGGAATTGCTACACATGATGGATGTTTTCTACTCTCTTTCTCGTTTAAGGCATACAATTTCATTTTTATACAGTGCAGAAATTGATTTGCATATATCTTTAAAACTATGAACTGAATTCTTGTGATTTCTGGATAACAAGGAGGTATCATTAAAATACACAAACCTAGATAATTTCACGCTAAATTAGTTCATAAAATTTTGAAAATTATGCACTATCACCTACAACCATTTTGTTTATATCTCATGATCCGTGCATCAAAACGATCTGATTTTTGAGAAAATGGTTAATGAAGTTTGTTGTTACTTATGTCACATTTTTCTGCAACTTCATATACATATAGTTGAATGTCAACTATAAAAATTGTTATGTCTTCATCAAGATTGCTAAAATTGAATATTCATTATTTGAGGAAAAATTCATTTGTTCCATCCATTTCATGAGTTGGGATGAACAATTTTCTTTGCTTGGTTAACACATGGGTTTTGACTTTGGGTTGCATGAGAATATGCAACATATTCAGTTCTGGGTTGCATGAGGACATGCGATATATTCAGTTTGGGGGTATGTTGGGCCATGAATACGACCACTTTTTAACACTTATTTCATCCATTTTTACTCTTCTTTATCATGTCATTTATTATAATTTATCATATAAATCCATTTTATAATGATTTATGCTCTTATGGATAAATATTATTTCTTCTCCTTTATTTTTAATAAATTGATGATTATTATGCATCATTTTATCAATGATGGTTTATTAATATATTTTGTAACATCACTCACCATTTTAGCCTCCAAGATATTTTCCAAATTGCAGATTTGATCTCCAAATCATCATCAAATATTTTAACTCAGAAATTTGATGGAATAAGAAGTGACAGTTTTGCAGTTGAGATTCTGGGTAGATGAAGAAGAATCTGGAAAATTCGAAACATAGGTTTTGTCTAGAACGGACCAAATTAGCTTTAGTAAAGAACGGTTTGCCTAAATTCAGCCTCTATTGAGAGAAACACAAGGTTCTTTGAGCATGATTTTCTTAGGTTTACTGTTGCGGCTGTACTCCAAATTATCTCAGCTGCAAATCCAAATTCAACTTGGTTTTGTTGAAAGGTTGATGGGAATATATTTTCTGGTTGATCAATTTGTTGGGAACAATCCAATATTGTTATGATAGATCATATTTGCTATTTAATTTCTCCTTTTTCTGATTATGAAAGGAGAGCATATATTATGTATTGGAGAGAATGGATGATTATTGAATTCCTTTTGTAACACTGTAATTCCTTGACTCTCGTGAGCAAAGAGCAACTGATGTAAAAGCTATTCATGTTTGATTAATACAAAGACACATTTTCGTTCCATTTCTCAAGCTCTGAAGTAAAACCCGACTGCGTTTTACTGGTGGTTGATGGCCCGGCCCTGGTGGATTGATCTGCTATTTGTATCTCTATCTTTTCATTATTGTTGTGAGATAGTTCATATTTTCTTTTATTACAATTTGAAAGTTAATCAGTTTTTTGTCTAATTTCTAATGGATCTTGGTGTGTTATGTTAATGAATTACATCGTTGTTCCATTTCAACAAGGATCTTAATTATTGTATTATTCATCTTTTTATTGTTTACTAAAGCTTTGATGTTCAATATTTAACTCCATTTGCTTGCTGTTTATGTCGATTACTGTTTAACAACGTTTGCTGTGGGCTTGGTGTTTAATAGAATTGTTTTTTTAGTTAATATTTGCTGTTGATCACTTCTGATTCATTAGCTTCAGATTGTAGAAAGATAGTTTATTTATATTTTATAGTTTGTTGTTTATTCAATTACAGAGTTCTTTTCATTTCTAATTCCTGATTTTAATAAGAGTTCTTCTTTGTTTACTTTCAATAGCAGTTAGTTCAATTTCGATTTCCCTTTGATTGCTTGAGAGAAGGACTGTCAACTGTAGAGAACATTGGTTATTTCTTCCTCGTTCCTGGATTGATTGTCTTGTTCCAGTTTGATTTTAATTGCATCAATTTCTAGAGGAATGAGTTATTGCTACTGTATCCTCGATTGATGTTTGCTGAGTGAATAGTTAAGTTTCAGAGCATTTGAGTTTATGTTATTGTAATTAAATTTCTCTTCCAAGCATTTTTTTACTTTTGTATTTAGAATACTATACTACATCTCACACATCATTGCTCTTGGATAAATTGCCGCCTTAGATTGAGTACACTCTTGAAATAAAAAGTCATTCCTGGATTGATAATTAATGTAGGATAAATAGGTGTTAAAAAAGATACCTGTTATACCTCAACAGTAGGTATGGTGAAATTGTTGCTATAACAAGTCGAGCTCCAAACAACATTTATGTTCTAGATGAAGAAACTAAAGCACATTTACTAGATAAAGAGGATGATATAATATTTGTTAGCAATGATGATCGACTAAGTAAGAACTTTGCTACAAAGACACAAAGTCAGTTCGAGATGTATTTACTTGGTGAGCTGACATAATTCTTAGGGCTTCAAATATCTCAGCAAGAGAAAGGAATATTTATATGTCAATCCAAGTACATCAAGGAATGCTCAAGGAATTCAAAATGGAATATTTCAAACCCACCCTTACTCCGATGGTAACATGTTGCAAATTGAGCATAAACTACTTATCTAAGGATGTGGATCAGAGGTTTTACATATCTATGATTGATAGTCTTCTATATGTAATAGCCTCCTAGCTAGATGTTATGCAAGCATTTGGACAAGTAGCAAGATTCCAAGCAGCACCAAAAGAATCAAATATTATTGTCGTCAAAAGAATTATTTGATATATAAAGGGGACAATAGAATATGGCTTGTGGTATCCCAAGAGAAACAATCTCATTATTCAAGCCTTTACAAATGCCAATTGGGCAGGAAGCATTGATGATCCTAAGAGTACTAGTGAAGCATTTCAATATATTCACCAGAAGCTTGGGATTCTCCCAAGTACTCATTAGATTTTCCTTATTCAGAATATAAAGGGGGAGTAGACGTGTGTACAGGTTCGCAGGATGGTTATGTGTCAGGGGAGTTACCCTTTTCCATTGATGTCAAAGGGAGAGAGAATATTGTAGGAAGAGGTGTCATGATCGTACGGGGAGTACTTGTGTTGCCATCAATGCCAAAGGGGGAGATTGTTGATCAGTGGTTGTCATTGATATTAACCTAAGCAGCACCAAGGGCTACCTCGATCTTGCATGGTAATTTTAACCTACCAAATTACTATATTCTGGGTTAAGAATATTTTTTATAGTCTCTACCTATCGAGATGTTTCTGTTGATATATGGCATGCCATGTAATTCTTCACATTTTGAGATATATTCATGTTTGAAGTTTGTAACCCCAATTAGTGGGCTAAAACCCCATGGGGCTATGGCATGGGTCATTGAAAAGTCATTTGCGCTATAATGTACTTTCTACAAAGGGTCAGAAGCTGAAATGTTTATGAGGTGAAGCCAAAATCTTGAGGAAGCTATTGTAAAAATTTCAGATCAAGGTGTGTAATATTTTCGGAGATATGGTCTGTGGAAGTCAATGTTTTTGTAGGCTCCTGAACTTTATCTCAAAGAAGTGACCTTGGGAAAATATTCATAACTCTCTCTTTGAGTATTGGATTGGAATTCTATAAAAAGTGGTGGATAGTGCACAAACTGTAGTTTTCATTTTATCAATATTAGATTTGAATGAAGAAATAGTGACACGTGGCACACCATACAAGTTTCCTCTACTAAACCCATCCATAATTAGGGCATTGTGAGAGATTGGGCATAACTCTCTCTTGAAGAATCCAAATTGGGTCAGACCTATGGCATTAGAAATAAGACTCAGAGGACTACTACAGGATCGAAAATCACATATTGGGATCTAAAATAACAGAGATACACCAGATTAAATATCGAGCTCCTAGAAGGCAAGAAAAAGCTATATCATGTGTTTTCAAGGGCTACAAAGGACCATACTTTCTAGGGAAGCAAAGAAAAGCAAGGTGCAGTAGAGGGTAGCATGATAAGAGCAGAAATCAAGGTGCATAATAGTAGCAAGAAGTTCACCATATGAAGTCTTCAAGTGGGCAGCACTGCATACAGTCCTTGTAAAGGTATCATTGTACTAAGTCATTGTAAATGCATCATTGTAAAAACTGTACAAGTGTCTATTTTCCAAGATTTGAAGAGTTAGTGTCGGGAGGTCTAGGATCATCATTAGGTGGTTGTGTCATATTTGGGGTTATGGTCTAGTGTGTCTTCTTCTTCTACATCATTCTATATCCTTGTAAAGTGGACCATTTTCCGTGGTGTGGGAGTCCATTCTTGTTTTATTCTTCTATAGGGTGATAGGGTGGTGCTAGGATGAGTTGTAGCTCATTAGGTGTTGGGGCATCCATTCAGTTGAATACTCAAGAATCTCAAGCATTGGAGCATCCATTGAGTGGGAGCTTGAGAAGAATTCTTTCGTAGATTCTAGGAAGTTGGAGCTTTATTTTCAATTGGAGTTGAATATTAAAAAATTATTAGAAAAGCATTCAGGTGGTTTTTTTCCTAGAATGGGTTTCCACCTTAAAAACTATGTGCATTTGTGTTCCTATTTTTTACTACTATCATTGTAGAAACACTGATAATAATTGAATATTAACTAATGCTATGAAATATTAATAATAATGTCGATTGAAAGGAATAATTATTCAACCCCCCTCTCAGTGTTTCCAACACTCCACTCTCAAGATTTACCACAATCCCTCCAAAACCTGTCAAGAGATTCCTTGGCCCGAAAAAATAACATAAACCACCAGGATTTACCACAATATCGCCCAACCTGGTCAAGGGATTCCTAAGCCAGAAACAAGCTTGGATGCCTTATAGTTTCTTCACCAATACATTGAGAAATTTTCCCATATCTAGCCTCAGGCTTTACCATAATCTTGCCAAAACCGATCAAGGGAATCCTAGGCCCTTGGGAGTTTCCGTGGGACCACCTCACCCAGTTCCAAAACCATATGGAAATCCAAAGACCAATCGAATGAAATATCCCCATCATACCATGGGTATCTGGAAATGACAAAGCAAGGTTAAAACCACTGTCATACCTAGAAAGACCCATGCCCATGAAAAAAAAAGAACCAAATACATCCAACATTAATTTACCATGCATTCACCAACCAACTAGGAAATCACACATGAAACATGTTATTTACAAGTACTCCCTCTTAAGGTGCTTGATCCAACTTTTCCTTTCTTGTTCCTATGTTTTCCTTTGCTTCCTTATCCTTTCTTTTCCTTCCTTTCTCCAATTCTATAGTGCTCCAATAATGCTCTAATTGTGCAATAGTATGATTGAATAGAGAGAATATAGAGAGAGCTCCAAAACTAAACTCACAAAAGGTACCAACTGATCCTTATAAGAATATTTATTATTGAGGCCTCTATTTTCTCCAATTTCCTCTATTTCTCCTTAATTTTCCTCTCATGCAAACCTGTGACCTTTCATCTCCCTTTTCTCCTATTTTCCTCTACTTTTATACATAAAATACCAATTAATGACTCTTTTCCTTGTGAAAGCATTTGAAAGTGCCTTTGCCAATTTCCTTAGCCATAATAAACTAAATGAACATCCACTAATAATTTTTACCCAACATTCAACTTGGAATACATGTCCCATGACCTAGGTCTTATTTTTCCTTTATTAACTTTATTATATTAAATTTTAACCTAGGGTTGTTACATAAATCCTTTTCAAATAGAAGAGGTGACCACTATAGAATCTGTAAAAAGACCCCAGGAGATAACAAAATTACAAACTATTGTGTTAACATAGGATTTTAACATCAAAATACTACAACTGACAAAACATCACCCTCCAATACAAGGCATAAACGTCAACAAAGACCATGAATGGTAGCTTCAGACCCCTTGGAGCGGTGGGTTGTCCTCCTTTTCACAGTAAGACCTAAACCATTTCCTCCAATAACCCACCTCTTAGTTGAACTGCTAGATATTTCTAGCACAATCACTCCAACATAGAGTGAAATAACTTCATCCTACAGTAATTTCAAAGAATTATGCATGTTTGCATGATGATTTAATGACTTTGCCTCCACGATAAGTTGAAAGGATCACCTCTGTCTCTCCACCATGCCCTCTAATTTTTGGATTAAATCTAACATCGTTTGACCTTCTTCCAAGAGTCTGTCAAGCACTATGCTTGCATTGAGGTTCTCCTAGTGTCCCAAATTAGTTTTCATATTGAGACAAGGTCCTGAATCCCAGATATCAAACACTTTGAAGTCGATTCCTCTTGCTTCTAAAACTATATGAAGAATCTAAAACTATATGAAGAAAATGAATAAGATGAGAGTCCATGTGGTTCAATATATAACTAAGACTAGGGCCCTGCCACGAGCCAAGATGTAGTGTATAAACCAAGGTCATCGGTGTAGCATCACTAGGAAAATAAATCGACATTGAAAGGATGCCACATGAAAAATAAAATAACTCAATTTCCTTGCATAAAGCATTAAACACCGCAAAAAAGGAGATCAACCATAACTCACACCGAGAACATATTAAATATAAAAGACTGTCAAGAAGGAAGAAAACCAAGAAATGTTGCCACATGTTGGTCATACTTTTCCATCGAGGACACGCCATGCAGTTCCAAGGTTGGAGAAGGAAGAGGGTTGATCGGATCTCAATTTGGCTAGACACGACCCATGTTTCCACTTTAAAATTGATATTACATTTTGGTTATATTAATGAAATATATGAAATTAATAAATGTTTAATTAATTTTATAAGAGTGTTTATTTTGGATCTCCCATTTCTCTTTAAAAAATATAGTTGGTTGATAGTATATATCTTGTAACAATTTTATTTTATTATAATAAATATATCTTGTACTAGAATTATCATTATAATGTAAGATTAGGATTTATATTTTTTTTTATATTTATAAAATATATGAAAAAAATTAAATTCTTAACTAAGTTTATAGGCATGTCTATTTTATATCTCCCAATTATCATAAAAAAAATATTTAGTTGATAAAATATATCTCATAACATTTTTTTTTTCTAATAAAATTTTGTATTTGTGAGTTATTGTAAAGTTGTATTTTTCTTATTTACAAAGTGTTTAATGAAATGTGCTTTAAATTTTTTGTTGTTTAGCGTCGTGAAAGTTTTTTTTAAATGAGAATTCAGTGGTTTTAGATTTCTTTTGATGGAATTATGAATTTTAGCTCACGTTAACATTCTTGGCTATATAACCCAGTATCTATTCACAAATGAATTCCGTTATGTTAGTCTGGTGTCAACTAATGATTAGAGTTTTTTTTTGTGTTAGAAATCATAGGATACATGCGACATATATGGGGGAGTGGGTGGAAGGGGTGGGTCTAGTTCACAGCTGTTTAAAAAAAAAAATAGAAGACATGTAGTCTTATATTATGTATAATATTATTCTACCCTTTTTTGTGATAATAAACTATTTTCCAAGTTTCTTTCTTATCTCATTTTTGAGCTCTCTTTTCACTATTTTCAAATGGTATTGGGTGTGGATCTTATTTCCTTATGGAAAATAGCTCTAGTGATATCTTCATCCAACGTTAATACAATTATATTAAAAAAAGATTTATAACCTTGAATATAGATCATATGAAATACGCTCATATGCCGTTTATTCATTCAAGAACAATCAATTGTGAGAATAGTGTGAAATATGTCAAGTAGATTGGATTCTTTACAGATCATGCCCTTAGAGAAAGAATGAATGAAAAAACTTGAATGCCATGATATAAATGAAGAGTGTAGCTTTGTATTTAAATGCATTTTGGAGGGAGATGGTGCTAGACCCAAAGGGGTTACTATGGGGCTTATCAAAACATAGAAATACAATAAATGGGTTATTTAGGCACCCTTATGTAGGCTCCATAAAGCTATAATCAATACACAATACAATGGATAAACACATAGCTTCAATTTAAGAGTGACCACATAATATAAAAAAAACTTGTTATTATGTGGGCTTGTCATGACACAAGGAAATATAAGTAACCAAAGAAAATAATCAATACACCATTTCCAAAAACCCATGAAAAAAAAAAAATGAAGGAACCTAGTTAAGCTCGTAGGGAAAATGTATCTAATCCACTCACCATCTTTCTTTTATTATCTTCCTTTAAGTTTATCAAATTATATTTATTTTTTCTATGCAAATGTGGAGAACAAACAAGCTTACATATCTATGAGAAGTTCATATGGACACCTTTTCTTTATTCTTTGCTCTAATAATCATAAGATGTCAACAACTCCTACAACCATTCCAACCCATCACAACATAAGGAAATATAAATAACCATAGTAAATAATTAATAGGTAGTTTCCCAAAACCAAGAAAAGAAAAACACTAAATGCAACCAACCAATATCACAGGAAGAATAATAAATAAATAAATAAAAGACAACCCACTCACTCTTTTATGATGATGATGATGGTTAACGTCCACTGAGACCAAAATTTGGTCTATCGGACCTATATTTTTCTTAGTTCTTAATTGTCTGGCTTCTCGTATTTCTTGGCGAGATTGGTGTTGTAGCTTTCTTTTTCTTCTCTATGGTCTTCCAACTTCCTTTATCTTGCACCTCCTTCATCTCTTCTTATCCTTGGGACAATGGTGTCTTTAATATTTATCTAACTCTATGAAGTTGTATTTCTTATGTGTATGCATACATATATTATAGGGGAGTTT
Source organism: Pinus albicaulis (assembly GCA_034641835.2). Classification (NCBI taxonomy): domain Eukaryota; kingdom Viridiplantae; phylum Streptophyta; class Pinopsida; order Pinales; family Pinaceae; genus Pinus; species Pinus albicaulis. The sequence continues at coordinate 258,252,893 of CM076578.1, forward strand.
ACATTTCCACAAATAATTCTTAAAAATATCATTTCATTCACTATTTCTTGACACTTTGATTTATATTTCATACCCTTATGTATGTGTTCTTATTTACTGGAGTGGAAAATAGATCAATCTAATCCACCTATTAATATGTGTGCAAAAAATGAATAATTCACTACTCATAGCTTTTCCATTGTTTCAGTTATTGCAAGGAAAATAATTACACATATTATGCCATCAATGCATTGAATGTAAAAGGAAATATATTATATTTAAAATAAATTTAGTGATATATACATGAATTATAAGATAAAATTTTGTCCATGATAATGTATAGATGTCAAATTTATTTTTATTAATTTTCACTACAAGAAAAAAGGACATTGGTGAGGGTCGAAAAATGTCACCATAAGCTCATTGGTGACAGTCAAAAGGGCCTTTGTCACCAAAAACTGAACGTCACCAAAGGTGGCATCGCCAAAAGTATAGGTGTTGTGGTGACATTCAAGGTTCGTCACCAATAATTATTTATAATGACGGATAGTGACCGTCACCATTTCATATGAGCAATGGCGACGGAACTTAGCCTCCATCACCAAAAAACTGAACGTCACCAAAGGTGGCGTCGTCAAAAGTATGTCTTGTGGTGACAGTCAAGGTCCGTCACGAATAATGATTATAATGACGAATAGTGACCATCACCATTTCATATGATTTTTGATGATGGACATTTCATGGTCCTCACTATTGTGCACACACACACACACACACACACATATATATATATATATATGGTGGCATTCATTGACAGCCACCATTTCATATTTTGGTGAGGGTCGAAAAAAGTCACCATTGTTGGAAATATTGCCATTGATGGCAAAGGAGCACAAAGGAGCAGCACCTGAACCCGCAATAAGGCAAAGTAGAAGACAAGAAGCAGAGGTAGCAAAGAAGCAAAGAGGCAGTAGAGGCAGCAAAGAGAGAAGCAAAGTAGCAGACAGGCAGCAGAAAGAAAGCATAAAAGGAGCTGGAGAGACAAAATAGGTTACAAAAGGGCTGTTTGATTTGAAGATTCTGTATGATTGAGCTCTGAATTTCAATAGGCAATGTATAAGAATGTGTGTTATATACTCTGTAACTCGGGGGTTTTAATGAGACTCTGTATATATAAAATTTAGGGGACCAATATTAATTAACGATGACATTATGCTTAAGCTGAGTGATAAAGATCAATTAGTAATACTGCATATAAATTTGGGAAGGAATAAGAGTTAAGGTGTATCGATCACTGAAAGGACTGATCACCTAGGAGAGAACACAATTTCCAATCAATTTAGTGTTTCAGACCTAGACTGGAAGTAAAGTCTGTATTCCACCCATAAGAGGAACCGAGAGGAGGTAAAAATACTGTCTATAGTTGCCATTTGAAAGCCATCGAAATCTAGAAAGGGATTTCATGTAGAATGGAGAATTAGAGATCAACATGGAGTGAAATCAAGCGACAAGACAGAGCTATGGAATCGAATGGGAATTCGATGATATAGAGGAGTAAGGCTTCATAGCATTGATTTGAAAAAAAAAAAAAGCAGAGGGTGAGTCTACATGTGGAACTGCGAGCCAATGGTGAAATGAACCTAAGGAATGGTAAGAATTGAAGGCAGAAGTGAATGCGCTGGAAGGAATTAAGTTGAAGTGGAACTTTGAGGAAAAATGAAAGTATTTTTCAGAATCCAAGAGTGGTCTTCACACTTTTATAAGGCGGTAAGTAGTATCGCTCAAAAAATGTGATACACTCCAACGCTCGACACGTGTCTCAGAGCAGTTTTTGAAAATAGCCTATTTCGCAAATTCTCGAAGCTTTAACATTTTATTCAATAAAAAGTGTGATAACCATCCAATGCGAGGTCATAGGAGATCGGCGGCATTCACACAGGAGAGTTGCATGGGATTTAGCCTACAGGTATGGTCAGCGTTATTGCGTTGATAATTGTTTATTAATTATAAAATGTGTGGGCCCGGGTATTATCCGTTGGCATTGGGTTTTTTATCAAAGGTTGGATTTATGCACGAGTCAAAGAGTCATATGCTAAACAATAGAAGAATGTTGTGGGTCTAGCGTAAATGTTTCCATAGCCTTTGGTATGTGTTATATGGTGGGAGGTTAATGGAACTAAATATACAATGGATAGAAAGGTATGTCGTGGTCCGATATTTATGTGCTGGCGAATACTTATTGAGTTATCCCAAGGCCGAATATACATTTGATGAGCTCCATATATGAGGATTGATTGGGTTTATTCATATGACTTAACCTTTTATCTCGAGAGTAGCCTTCGTATATGCTTTGGAGCATGGGTTATTTTAACCCATAAGAGGTCGTATCAATAGAATTGATATGCTTTTAGCAAGGGGGTCGAATGCTTAAGCGCTCAGAAGTATTTATCTTAATTCATTGATGCATTCATAAAGTGGGGTTCAATATGGCTTATTGACCACTGGAGTCAAATTATAAAACCAGAGTTATACGCTGAATCTTATATATATGTGGTTTGAAATTAAAGTGTAGTGGGCCAGTATGATATTTGGGTGTAATATAGAGTCTTGACACATATTAACATATGTGGAAAAGAAAGAGTTTTATTGTTGGCTTGTTATATGTTATATAGACCAACATATAATATGAAGAGTTATGATATGTGTTGAATGAGGATGTGGGCCCACAAGTCCCTGTTTCTATATGCATAAGTGCATTGTTTTGTTACTAAGGTTACACCTTCAGGAAATTGGACTGCCACGTGATGCAATTGTATATTGGATTGGTATGCAGTGAAAAAAGATTCATTTTTGGGTTTCAAAGAAAAAGTTTTGAAGTCACTTATGAATAATCATTAAAAACAGGGTTAATATATGGTTTTAACCATAGGCTTGAAGTAGAAAAGAAATTAAAGCTTCCGCATGCAGAGTGTATGAATTTGCCCAAAAAGTGAAATAAGATTGGGAATTAATGGAAATGCATTATATATGCATGATACTTTGAGAGTTGTTTGGGAGCCAAACTTGTAAAGCGTATATATATATATATATATATATATATATATATATATATATATATATATATATATATATATATATATATATATATATATATATATATATATATATATATGTATATGAGATACACAACTACAGTGAACAGGGGAATATGCAGAAACTGAAAAAGACATAGGGTATTTTACATGCATGGAAAACAGAGGTATGTAGAATAGTTACATGATAGCAGTAGAAAAGACAAACGCATAGCAAGCCAAGGGCTGAAAAAAAAGGGCTGAGTGAAATTTTTTTATGTAACTGAAAATGTGAATGTAAATGTTTTAATTGATTTTATATTTCTTGTGATGCAATGGCAAGACTAAGGTAGGCAAACAAAACTCCACTGTAATATTGAAATTTGCACATATTGTTATATTTTCTTTAAATGAGCTATACATAGGAATGAGAAGGCAGAAGTCAAAGAGTCATGGTTGTTCACTCCAAATTTTCTATAGAATATAATCATTCAAGAGGTGAACTCTATAAATGATATCTCATAGATATGCATAGAGAGGTTAGAAAATGTAGAATTGAGGCAGAGAAGATAAGAAGAAGGAGGAGTAGATAGAGATGATGTGAAGAGTCAGAGATGATATAAGGTAGATATGAAGGCTGGTGCACAACAGTGAAGAAGGTACAGAACAGAGCTGATATCCAGGTAAATTAGTAAGTGTTTTTTAGGAAAGAGTGAGGAAGTTGGTGCTTCCATATCAATTTGTAGCTTGATAGATGTCATTTGTAGCTGACTGAGGTAGTAACCTCCTGTAGGTTGTAGCGTGTACAAAATAGATGGGAGTTGGAGCTTCCTTGCAAGTTGTAGCTTGCAGAATTGAGGTAGGAGCCTCCTATAGGTTGGAGCCTGCAGAAAATCAGTGGTGAGAGGGAGTTGGAGCTTGCCTTTGCATAAGAACAATAATAAGATATGGTTTTCTCCTTTATGGGTTTCCACTTATATCTTTTGTCTATGTGCTTGATGTTTATGTGTTGATATGGTGTTTCTCACCTGCTTAATACTTGTTGCTCACATATTAATATTGCTGTTACATTTTCCAATAGGCTTAATACTTGTTGCTCACATACTAAGATTGCTCACATATTAAGTTAATCATGAAATGAAGTTGTAAATATGTTTAAAAGGAAATTTTAAAAGTCCATGAATGTGTTAAACTGATTCACCCCCCCTCTCAGTTTAACTAAGGGTTCAACAATTGGTATCAAAGCAGGTTCCTTTGGTGTAAGCCAAATACCTTGAAGGAGATCTGGTCGAGTCATGGACTATCAAAATGTACCTGCGTTAAGTACTGTAAACTTTCTAGAATGGAGAGATAAGGTTAAAACAGAGTTAATGACTTATGAACCTGAGGTATGGAAACTTGTATGTGATGGTTACTGTACAGACTCTCCCTCTTTGTAAGAACAATAGCGGAATTCCAAGGCAAATTGTGTGATATATAACAATCTTAGTAACAAGGATCTTGATTTAATAATGGATTTAACAGCTGCAAAAGAAATTTGGGATAGATTGCATTTCATGCATGAAGGAGACACTAGTGGCGGCATTGTCAAGAAGACGAAAAGAATCAAGAAGAAGAAAAATTCATATCAAAAGGAAATAGGTCAATCAAGTGAGATACCTGCCAAGGTGAATGGATGTGAGGACCATGAAGAAATTACAGTTGAGGAAAAAACCAAGCTTGACACAGCCTTGACTGAAATTGAAAGATTGAAGAATGAAAACAAAGACCTAAAGAAATTGGTGCAAATATGTGATGAGAAAGAATATGATGATAAGAAAGAAATTGTTGGCCTGAAGACACAACTTGAAGAAGCAAGGAAAGTAGAAGACACTCTGCTGCAACAAATGAGTGAGAAAAGTTTGGATTGTGAGAAATTGGAAGAAGTAGTGTGCCTGAGAAAGAAATTAGAAAAATCCCAAAGAGAATTATTAATGAATACTCCTCAAATGAAAAGCTCTGGACAGTTGGACCAAATTCTAAATGCTCAAAGGTCTGCTCTGATAAAGTCTAGGGTAGGCTATGAAGGAGAAACGAGTAAGTCCAAGGTAGAAGACAATAGGAATATCATGTTTGTAAAAGCTGTAAAAGATAATGAAGCAACTCAGAAGATTCATACAGAAGTAGAAGCCAACAAGAACATGATTTGCAAAGAAACAAAAAAAAACAAGCAGCAACATGGAAGGATAGAGAATGAGAGGATGAAACAGTCAGCTGAAAAAGGCTCATACACTCCTGAACATGAGTTGAATAAATTTGGAAGATGTCAAAAAAATTTCTTTCCTCCTATGAGAAGTATCACTTGTTTTTCCTGCCACAAACCTGGACATATTGCAGCATATTGTAAGACAAAGAAAATCCATTCCAGCTAGCAAAGGATGCAGCAAATGAGAAGAACCCCTCAAGCAAGCAACTAGAAAATACAATCTTTCACCAGGTACATAAATCATTTCCATGGCTACTGTTATTCATGTAATGAATTTGGACATAAATATGTTGAATGTGAATTGTGTTAAAAAAGGGTAACAAAGTATTATACATTAGCTCAAATGTACCTTGGTAAATCAATATGTTATGTATGCCTCAAGCTTGGTCACAAAGCAAAAGACTGTAAACTACCATATACATTAAAGAACTCTAGACAGAGGATGGAATCCAATCAAATCAAACAAAGCTATGAATCAAAAAGGAGTGCAGACATTATGAAGAACCCCAATAAAGTATGGAAGGAAAAGAGAAAGGGGGAGCCTGTTACATCAATAACATAATGAATTCATCATAGTCTCAGGGGGAGCTACTCTAGAAACAAAGCAAATATCCGACCAGTGATAAATATGAAGAAACATCCTAGGGGGAGAGTAGTTCATAAATAGTCCCCATGAAAGTAGTTTAAGAAGAGATCCTTGGAATGAAAACAGTTATAAGATCAGGAAGGGAAAGGAAAATTCCTCTAACAGAGAACTACAAAGGAAGAAGATTATCAGAAGCATTCAATAGCTGACAGATTGATGGAAGAAGAGAAGACATCAAGCAACCATGATGGTAGAGAGAACATCAGCAATGAACATGTAAGTTAAGAAGACATCAACACATTAGGTGATGAAGGGTTAAAATCAAAAAAATTATGTTTTGAGCTACAGAACAGGAAAGACCCATAAAGGATGATCAGATTGTGCATCATACTGCTAGAATTAACAATAAATCACATTAAGAAGGATGAGCAAGAAAAGTGCCTATCATCATCATGTCATTACATCATTCATCTATGAAAAGTTCCCTTGGAGGAATGTAGTTAAGTAAGTAATAAATCTCTGAGTGATCTGCCCATGAAGAGTCCTAGTATAGAAATTGAAGATGTCTTCCTGAAGATCATTATGTTAGAACAACATAATTGTATATAAAGCAGCAATGTTTCTGGAGCAGTCCTAGAAAGGAAAATGCAGTGACATTCCTTTGAACAAAATGACAGATTAAGAAAAATGGTTAATGATGCCAAGGTCAGATTCAGTACATTGATGATTGTTGTTGAGAAAAGTGGAGAGCTAAATAGTAGAAACTATGAAGGTTGTCTTAACTTTAGGTGCATGTGCGAGTTGAAGTGAAATTACTGCATATTCTATCAAATTAGTATCAATTGGTATTTGGATCAACAAGTATGCTTATCAAAAAAATACCAAGAGTTATCAGTGGAGCAGCAGTATGGTACAGGTCCTCAAGATCAAAGGATTATGACAAGAGTACATCAAGGTAGTATCCCAGCATTATCTACATCATTAAAGCATAAAAGGGTCAATGAAAGGGCAAAAGAATCATTATCTTGTTTACACTTGAAGTAGTACATTGAGCATTATATATTTCTAGATATAATTGCATGCCTTCCTCAAGTCAATACAGATATATATTCAAGGCCTCTTCCTTAAGATCATTCATAAAACTGTGTGAAGTATGTTTGCTGAGATTTCAATTAAACAACTTGAAGATGCTTTGCTGAAGATCATCATGATATAACAGTTAAAGTATTTGACGTATGAAGGACTAGTTGTGATTACCATTAAAGTTCAAAATTATTTTATTAATTCATCTAAATCGTACTTCAACATAAAGGATTTTTCTAGTAATTCACCTTTAAAGAGATATTGATCATTGACATACATACCTCCTTATGTCATAAAGGAAATTTCATGATTGATAAGTGAGACTGACTAATACACTGAATGTATCTAGCCTCAAGGCTATGTTTTGGAAGTACAATGTACAAGCAGTAAAGTCAATTGGTCTCTTAGATTGAAAGATATCATCTAATCTCACAATAAATTGTAAGCTCTGGGTTGATTCATTGTTCACATCAGTAACAATGACCTTTTAGCTATTGAGTGTAATATCCTTATCAACATCCTAACTCATATCACCACCAACAGGTAGGAAAGGTGAACTGCTGCTATAAAAGATATATTGGCATCATCATAATTGAACAGATGTTGTACTACAGATGAGTATTGCAAAAGAAGACATATTCAATCTACAATCTTCCTCAACAGATATGTATTTCTGATGAAGATCATACTAGAGACAGAAGTATATTTGAAGCATTCTCAATATTTTAGTTTTGGTCCAATCATGCATCTCTGATTATATAAGTTTGATTATATATATAGTTGTTCTATGATCACCTACACTCTATACAAGTGCAAGGATTCTGTGCTTTAGGATGGTACCAACTTACTATGTATATAAAAGTTGAATAACTCTCAAAAGTGTTCTCTCAACAACTATTGTACACCATTTTGGAGCAGCATGGTACAAAGTCAGAAGAAGAAGGCCTGAACACAACCCAGAGAGAGGAAATGAAGAGATAGAAAGCACACTAGGAAATGTGCAACCCTTTTCCATTGATGTCAAAGGGGGAGGAAAAGCAAGCAAAAGAAGATAAGCAGAGGAAGTCCTAAAGGAAGTATTTGTGGATGTGTTTCCATCAATGCCAAAGGGAGAGACTGTTGGAAATATTGTCATTGATGGCAAAGGAGCACAAAGGAGCACCACCTAAACCTGCAATAAGGCAAAGTAGAAGACAAGAAGCAGAGGAAGCAAAGAAGCAGAGAGGTAGCAGAGGAAGCAAAGAGAGAAGAAAAGTAGCAGAGATGCAGCAAAAAGAAAGCATAAAAGGAGCTCGAGAGATAGAGTAGGTTGCATAAGGGCCATTTGATTTGAATATTCTGTATGATTGAGCTCTGAATTTCAATAGGAAATGTATAAGAATGTGTGTTATATACTCTGTAACTCAGGGGTTTTAATGAGACTCTGTATATATAAAATTGAGGGGACCAATATTAATTAACGATGACATTGTGCTTAAGCTAAGTGATAATGGTCAATTAGTAATACTGCATATATATTTTGGAAGGCATAAGAGTTAAGGTGTATCGATCACTGAAAGGATCGATCACCCAGGAGAGAATGAAATTTCCAATCAATTTAGTGATTCAGACCTATACTGAAGTAAAGTCTGTATTCCGCCCATAAGAGGAACTGAGAGGAGGTAAAAATATTGTCTACAGTTGCCATTTGAAAGCCATCGAAATCCAGAAAGGGATTTCATGTAGAATGGAGAATTAGAAATCGACATGGAGTGAAATCAAGCGACAATACGGAGCTATGGAATCAAATGGGAATTCGATGATATAGAGGAGTAAGGCTTCATAGCTTTGATTTGAAAAAAAGAAATAAGCAGAGGGTGAGTCTAAATGTGGAACTGTGAGCCAATGGTGAAATGAACCTGAGGAATGGTAAGAATTGAACGTGGAAATGAATGCGCTGGCAGGAATTAAGTTGAAGCGGAACCCTCAGCAACAATGAAAGCGATTTTTGGAATCCAAGAGTGGTGTTCGCACTTTTGTAAGGCGGTAAGCAATATCACTCAAAAAAATGTGATATGCTCCAACGCTCGACACGCGTCTCGAAGAGGTTTTCGAAAACAACCTATTCCACAAATTCTTGGAGCTTTAATGTTCTTTTCAATAAAAAGTGCGATAACCGTCTGATGCGAGGTCATAGGAGATCGATGACATTTGCACAGGAGAGTTGCACAAGATTTAGCCTACAGGTATGGTCGGTGTTATTGCGTTGATAATTGTTTATTAATTATAAAATGTGTGGGCCTGGGTATTATCCGTTGGCGTTGGGTTTTTCTATCAAAGGTTGGATTTATGCACAAGTCGAATAGTCATATGCTAAAAAATAGAAAAATTTTGTGGGTCTAGCGTAAATGTTTCCATAGCCTTTGGTATGTGTTATATGGTGGGAGGTTAATGGAACTAAATATAAACTGGATAGAAAGGTATGTCGTGGTCCGATATTTATGTGCTGGCGAATACTTATTGAGTTATCCCAAGGTCGAACATACATTTTATGAGCTCCATATATGAGGATTGATTGGGTTTATTCATATGACTTAAACTTTAATCTCGAGAGTAGCCTCCGTATATGCTTTGGATCATGGGTTATTTTAACCCATAAGAGGTTGTATCAATAGAATTGATATGCTTTTAGCAAGGGGGTCGAATGCTTAAGCACTCAGAAGTATTTCTCTTAATTCATTGATGCATTCATAAAGCGGGGTTCAATATGGCTTATTGACCACTAGAGTCAAATTATAAAACTAGAGTTATACGTTGAGTCTTATATATATGTGGTTTGAAATTAAAGTGCAGTGGGCCAGTATGATATTTGGGCGTAATATAGAGTCTTGACGCATATAAACATATGTGGAAAAGCAAGAGTCTTATTGTTGGCTTGTTATATGTTATATAGACAAACATATAATATGAAGAGTTATGATATGCGTTGAACAAGGATGTGGGCCCACAAGTCCTTGTTGCTATATGCATTAGTGCATTGTTTTGTTACCAAGGTTACACCTTCAGGAAATTGGACTGTCGTGTGATGCAATTGTATATTGGATTAGTATGCAGTGACAAAAGATTCATTTTTGGGTTTCAAAGAAAATTTTTTGAAGTCACTTATGAATACTCATTAAAAACAGGGTTAATATATGGTTTTAGTCATAGGATTGAAGCAGAAAAGAAATTAGAGCTTCTGCATGCAGAGTGTATGAATTTTCCCAAAAAGTGGACTAAGATTGGGAATTAATGGAAATGCATTAGATATGCATGAGACTTTGAGAGTTGTTTGGGAGCCAAAATTGTAAAGCGTATATATATATATATATATATATATATATATATATATATATATATATATATATATATATATATATATATATATATATATATATATATATATATATATATATAGATATATATATATATATATATATATATATATATATATATATATATGCAGTAGATACACAACTACAGTGAACAGGAGAATATGCAGAAACTAAAAAAGACACAGGGTATTTTACATACATGGAAAACAAAGGTATGCAGAATAGTTACATGACAGCAGTAGAAAAGACAAACGCACAGCAAGCCAAGGACCGAAAAAAAAGGGCTGAGTGAAATTGTTTTATGTAACTAAAAATGTGAATGTAAATGTTGTAATTGATTTTATATTGTTTGTGATGCTAAGGCAAGACTCCGGTAGGCAAACAAAACTCCACTATAATATTGAAATTTGTACATATTGTTATATTTTCTTTGAATGAGCTAGGAAAAGGAATGAGAAGGAAGAAGTCAAAGAGTCATGGCTGTTCACTCCAAATTCTCTGTAGAATACAATCAGTCAAGAGGTGAACTCTATAAATGATATCTCATAGATATGCATAGAGAGGTTAGAGAATGCAGAATTGAGGCAGAGAAGATAAGAAGAAGGAGGAGCATATAGAGATGTTGTGAAGAGTAAGATATGATATAAGGTAGATATGAAGGCTGGTGCACAGCAGTGAAGAAGGTACAGAACAAAATTGATATCCAGGTAAATCAACAAGTGTTTTTTATGAAAGAGTGAGGAAGTTGGTGCTTCCATATCAAGTTGTAGCATGATAGATGTCAGTTGTAGCTGACTTAGGTAGGAAACTCCCATAGGTTGTAGCTTGTAGAAAATAGATGGGAGTTGGATATTCCTTGTAAGTTGTAGCTTGCAGATTGAGGTAGGAGCCTCCTGTAGGTTGGAGCCTGCAGAAAATCAGTGGTGAGAGGGAGTTAGAGCTTGCCTTTGCATCACAACAAAAATAAGATGTGGTTTTCTCCCTTATGGGTTTCCACTTTTATCTGTTGCCTATGTGCTTGATGTTTATGTGTTGATATGGTGTTTCTCATATGCTTAATACTTGTTGCTCACATATTAAGATTTCTGTTACATTTTCGAATCTGCTTAATACTTGTTGCTCACATATTAAAGTTGATCATGAAATGAAGTTGTAAATAAGTTTAAAAGAAAATTTTAAAAGTCCATGAATGTGTTAAACTGATTCACCCCACCCTCACTCTCAGTTTAACTAAGGGTTCAACAACCATAAGATCATTGGTGATGGTCAAAAAAGACTCATTCACAAAACATTAATCATTTCTATTCCATATGAATGAGGGCATGATGGAATCTAACCACAAACCTCCTGCTTGTAAAGCAGGTGCTCTTCCATTGAGGTAGCACCCTTTAAAGAATTCGGCTTTAAAAAACTTGGACCTTGAAACTTTATAAATTGTAAATTCTACAACTTCCAATAAATTCTACAACAGCGGAGAGGAAGGATTTTTTTTTACAAATAACGAGACAAATAAAATAAATCTATCAAGTAAATCTATCAAATAAATATGGTGTCATTCTATTTAAAATAGACATTTTTATCATATTGACTAGAGTCATGTACACGCAAAAAACCAAAATTACATCATCAATTTTGCATAGTTGACCTATAAAGTTCATATAGATTACAAATAATTGAAGGTGTTTGATGATGAGTAAAGTTAGATAACACTTCGATATATTGCAAACTTGAGGCTAACTACAAAACATCAAAAAATGTTCAAAGAACAAATAATCATTGATGAAAATTGTACATAAGCAAAGAATTTGAGCATATCAATATATAAATATGAACATCTACCCACAACATAACTATGCACCAGAAAACTTGCATTATTTACCAACAACTCTAACATTTAGTTACATTTAGTTCCATTAAATTCAAAGTTACTAAAGCAAAATATATTTCAAAACACAAATCAGAAATACAAAAATTGTCATTTACCATTTATAATTATGTGGAAACCAAATTATGTTCCCCGTGTCATTGAGATCTAGCTTAGGTGGATAAAAGGAGGTGTTGTGATCCTCCCCATATGGGTTCAAATCCCACTCGTCACATGCTTTCCCCTCGTAGGCTGATAGCCTCTGAAAGGATTCATTTCATGTGGATGGGATAGGTGTGACTTTTGATTAATTAGATTCCTCAGTCATAACAACTTTGCTAAGAATGGATTTCTAAGTCCATAGGTGAAATTAATGTCACTAACTGGAAGAATTTAAACCCAAAAAACCATGTTCCCCATCCTTCAGTTTCCAACAGTCTAATCCCATGTTAATATGTGACAGGACTTATGATCAACTAACTTGAGAAAAGAAATAACTGCTTAGAGTTCCAGTGTTCAAACCATGAATGCAACAAAAAATTTATGCACATAATAGATACATAAAATAGTATTAATGGCAATCATAGTTTAATATAAAGGCTTCCAGTTATTGTTCTTGTCATCACAGAATTCCACCCATCAAGAAGTTGTGTTGTATAGTCAAATTTTTCGATGCTTTTGTTTGTGAGAAACTTATTTATGGATACTAAATATGCTCAACCAAAGTCATAGATTGACATCATATATCCTTCATTATTGAATGATAGAGATTAGGATTTACATGCACTGACCAAGAAAAAAAAATTAACAAGGAATAACACCAAACTTATCATACAACAAAAAGGAAAACAAAAAAAAAATTAATAGATGTAGCTGTTAAATTTCTAATCATTGAAGGAGACAAAATAGTTAAATAGTATGTCTCAATAACACATTTTTTACTTTGGAGTATGTACAATGTTTCAATGGATACAAGTGATGGTCAATGCATGAAAAACAATCATGCGCCATGTCACAAAATAAAAATACACTAGTTCTCTTAGAGAGTGGGCACTTGGAACCCACTCTCATACAGAAAAACTATAATACAACAAAATTTCTAAACTTATCATACATCAAAAAGGAAAACAAAAAGAGCATTAATAGGTCTAGCTACGAAATTTATAATCATTGAAGGAGACAATAAGTATATAATATGTCTCTAAGACAAATGTTTTACTTTCAAACATGTACAATGTTTCAATGTCTGCCAATGATAGACAATGCAGACAAAATAAACATGTGGCATGTTGCAAAATAAAAATACATCAGTTCCCTTGAGAGTGGACACTTGGAACCCACGTATGTCAACATGAAATTTCAACAGAGGAGCAAAAAATATTGTATTCAACTCATGATTATATCTTAATTATAATATTAACTCTTACTCTAGAGGTGACCCCAAGAGTCCAAGTTTGCCTCAGAGTAGCTTAACCATAGTAAAATTATCTACCAAATTTTGTGTTTCATTGCAGGTGGCTTATGTAGCTCAACTTCCTAAAAATATTTCATGCTTATATTGTGTCTTGACTCTTACTAATGGTTTCATACTAAATCTTGATGGGGGGACTAAGGTCCAAGCAGGCTCCAGTTTAGAGACTAAATTTAGTACAAAATAAGGCAATGATATACTCAATATTGAAAGAGACTCTACCCTCAAGTAATTAGGTTTCAGATAAATGGGTTATCAGAGATTGGAGTATTCAGAATATCTCAAAGGAAATTAGGTGTTTTGTTGCAAATATTCTTCTAATAAGGTTTTCCTATGTAAGAAGATGGTTCAATAAGATGAGGAACTAGATAGGGTAACTAAGGAGATCATTTGGGACTAAAGAAAATTTAAGTGAGAATTCAGACCACTCCATGTTGGAAGAAAATAAGAAAACATGTGGCACATGTGGATGTATGGGAATACTGGCACCACTAGTCATGTTAAATCAATGCTCTCTTGTTTAAGGAAAGTGGCTTACTTTCCTCTACCAAACATAAAGAATTGCATAGTCAACATAGTTATCATTGTTTTGGGTGGAGGAAAAATATTGTTGGCTACCTCTATTTTCCTAGCCTATTTTGAAAAATGTTGGCAATGTGTTGTTCTTGATGGCAACCCACTTGATGAAGATGATGGAAACCTACATGATGAAGTTGTTCTTAACTTGATTGACTTGTTAATGATGTAAATCTGATGTGTCTACAGATCAGCTCAGAAGTGATGACGAAAGAAATTCCAGTGTGTGCCAGAACAATGATGAAAAGTGTGTGTCACAAGGCATACACGGGTTTGTTTAAGTGAAGTCGCGTATGCACGCAGGAAATAATGTTCCAAGTCGTGTATGGCCATTTGCGCTCTAAATTGGTAAAACTAGGGGTTACTACCATGGTATTGACCCATTGTATTGAGCGCTGGATTGTCTATTTGATCCCGTCCAGGAATACCATCGGATGTGATGTGGTTTTGACTCATGGTATTGACAAAGGCTAAATCTATATAAGGAGAACAAATTCATTGTGCAAAGGGTGTGCATTTGTTGGTGCTTTAATGAAGATTTCACTCTGAAGTTTATTTGTATGGTTGAACTCTGTTCTTAATCGATAGATCTGAATCTATGATGCACCTATGAATATGATGAAGGTTCAAAATCTCTAGATCTGAAAATGGTGAATCTTAAGGATGATCTGAAATAAAGTGATGAAGACCTGGCGCAAATCTGTTGAAGAAAGTTGAAGAAATATGAGTAAGTCCATAATTCTGGTCTGTTCTGCAAAGCTTATCTTTTGTAAATATATACGCAGGTTCAGTTCACTAAAAGCGCGTGTATACGCGGATCCTCTTAAAAGAAAAGCGCATATGGCCAGTTAGGGTTTCTCTGAAGAGTGCACAGATGCATACGCGGGTTCGCCTCATATAAAGCACGACACGTTGCATTCCATTCTAATAAAAGTTTATATACTTCAATTGATGGCCGCTCAAGGTTGAATGTGTCTTCGCATATCTATTCTCAAGTTTGTTATTTCCAAGGCTCACATGTTGGTTTCCACATCATACCCAAGCATTGCAGCAGTGTTGTCGAGCAAGTGTGTTGGTTGTGTTGGAGCTGTTTGATCCAGTTTGAAAATTGATGAAACGTGGTCTGCAGTGGATCTGAGGGTTGAAGCCTTCAGTATGAAAGTGGAAGCTTTCTGCCAGTAGAAGTTATCAGGGGTAGTAGCTCCCTTCCAGGAGAGGCTGGTAAACGAGTGCAGGGGGTTGTAGCTCCCTTCCAGGAGAGGCTGGTAAATGAGAGAAGGTTGTAGCCTTCTGCAGGTGGGTGCCTGCGTGTTGGTATGAGTCTGCGCCAGTACATGGTTGTAAGATGTTTTCTTTATAATAAATATTGAAGACAGAGACGACGGCAGCGGTGGTTTTCTCCCGAATTGGGTTTCCACCTAAACTTCGTGTTCATGTGATGTTTTTGTGTGATGGTTTATTCTATTGTTTGCTATTGTTACTATTAATTTAAAAATATGAAGAATGAATGTTGTATCGATCTAAGATCGATCAAGTAAAGATTTAATGTATACTCTATATATGCGAGTTTAGAGTGAAGAATATTCGTGTATATACGCGAGTTGGATTCATGAAAGTAGCGTATGAGTTTTTAAACAAAGGAAGATCAAAGTTTTATTGTCTACATTAAATACTGATTCACCCCCCCCCTCTGAGTATTTTTCTCAACAATTGGTATCAGAGCCGGTCCTTCTGAAAAATCTTAACCGCTAGAAGGAAGATCAAGCAAGATGAGAAATCAAGAGGGAACGACATCTATCAAGCCTCCGCTCTTCAATAGAAGTAATTTAATCTTCTGGAAAATAAGGATGAGATCTTATCTTCAATCCATGGGAACAGATATATGGGCCATTGTTGAAAAAGGATATCAATATCCAGATACAATACCAACAGATCTGACTGAAAAGAAGAATTATGAATCAAATGCAAAGGCGGTCAATGCTATAACGGGAAGTCTAACTGAATCTGAATTTGTCAAAGTCATGTAGCTAAATATAGCAAAGGAAATGTGGGACAAAATCATTCTAAGTTTTGAAGGTGATGCAAAGGTAAAAAGTGCAAAACTCCAAACTCTCAGAATTGAATATGAAAATTTAAATATGCATAGTGATGAGAGTATTGCCAGTTTTTTTTTACGTGTTGATGATATTGTAAATCGTATGAGAAATCTGGGAGAAACAGTAACCGAATCTACTTTTGTTGAGAAAATTTTAAGATCGCTAACAACAAAATTTGAGTCAAAAGTTTCTGCTCTTGAAGAAAAGCAGGATCTTCAAAACCTTACTGTGGTACAACTTCATGGGATACTAACCGCATATGAAATGAGAAGAGGAGGATCATCTGAAGTCAAAGAGGCTGTCTTCAGAGCTTCTACAAAAGGTAAAGAAGTACAAGAAGCAGAAGGATCAGGATATATCTTAGAAGAAGATGAGGCAAATTTTGTAAAGAAACTCCAACTTGGCACAGGACGATTCAAAGGTAAGCTTCCTTTCAAATGTTTTGAGTGTGGAAGAATTGGTCATTATGCAGCTAAGTGTCCTCATAAAGAAACATCTGCAAAAGGGAAGGAAGTAGCAAGAAGGAATAAGAACCGGTCTAGCACTAGAAAAAAGTTACTATACTCATGAAGACAGTGATGGGATATCTGATAGTGAGGAAGAATGTGAACATGATATTAGACTTCTCATGGCATTTGAAAACGATTCTAGAGAGGAAAAATATACTTTTATGGATGCTCTCGAGGACAATGATTTTCTTGATGAAAACAATCAACTCAAAATATGCTTAGAAGAAAGAAAAATAATGATAGAGACTCTGAAAAATCAGATTGAAGAAGAGAAGAAACACAATGAGAAATTAGAATGTGAAGTGGTAAGTTTAAGAAAAAAACTTGAGAAAGTAAAGACTCTGAATCTTAGATTTGCTAAAGGATCTGAAACCTTAGATGAGATTATCAAGGTTCACCAGTCTCCCTTAAAGATAGGTCTTGGATATACCGTGAGAATTTTCTCGTATCAGCACCAAGTTATTCTAAAAGTAAAACAAGCAATCAAGCTACTACATTCAAGAATCGAAGAAAGCAACAAAGATTCTTTGCTGTAAAGCAGGATCATCTCAATTCAAGGAACAATAACAGACGTTTTTCAAAGAAGCTTACAACTCATCCGCCGTGTAAATTCAAATAGAATATTTCATGATCGAAGAAATTTCTACTTCAATGGACAATGTTTCTCATGTCACAACTTTGGTCATAAAGCTGTTCAATGTGTTGCATATAAAACTATCATGACAAGAGAAGCAAGAAATAAGAGAATGGACATTGAATCAAAGAAGAACACTTATAACAACTTCTCTCCTCTTCAAAATGAAGTTGAATGTGCTTACTGCAATAACTTTGGCCATAAAGAATCCGAATGTAGGAGCAAAGTTCAGCTAAAAGAACATGTCCCTTCAAGCTCAAAAGTATGGAAAAAGAAGGAATTACAGGTTGAAAATTGTGGCATAGCATTATTTGCAGAAGATGAAGAAAAATTAATGTATATCGATATTGATTTTCAAACATATGACAGGTGACAAAGACAAACTCCATGCTTATAATGCCCTATAAAAGGAAAAGAATGTTACTTTTGGAAATGATACACCCGCTGTCATTAAAGGAAAAGGATCTATTTTTCTAAAAGAAAAGGTGAAAGCTAACAATGTCATGTATGTGGATGGATTGAGACATAACCTGTTAAGCGTAAGTCAAATGTCTGATCAAGGAACTGAGGTTGTCTTTAGTTCAAAAGAATGTGTGGTACGTGATCTTGATACAGGTAAAGCAATTATAAAAGGGAAAAGAACTCCAAACAACCTATATATATTGAAGAACTGCAAAGAACAATGCTATTTGAGTAAATCTTCATAAAATTGGCTATGGCATAGTACAAGCAGGGGTATCCTCATTTTACCAAATCAACAAATCCAAGTAGACTCAAGCTACAAGCAGTAATCTTCCTGGTCTAATGATCATCGTAGTATACCATAAATCTTGTCAATTTGCAAATGTACTGGGGAGTGCAATTTAATGCCAAGGAAGGATCACCAAGAAATTTCTGTATCCATTCATACTGACATATGTGGACCTATGAGGAAAAAGTCACCACGTGGTGAAGAATACTATATTTTATTTATTGATGATTTCTCTAGAATGTGTTGGATCGGGCTGCTCAAACACAAAGATGAAGCATTTGAGAAATTTCAGATCTTCAAAGCTCTGGTTGAAAATGAATTAGATCTAAAAATCAAGTGTCTTAGATCTGATCGAGGAGGAGAATATACTTCAAATGAATTTCTTTAATTCTGTGAACAACATGGCATAAAAAGACAGTTTTATGTAGCAGGCACTCCTCAGCAAAATGGCGTAGCAGAAAGAATTAATAGAACAATTCAACAAATGGCTAGAGCTATGCTTGATGATTCTGGAACACCTCACACTTTTTGGGAAGAAGCAGCTCACACAGCAAAAAATATTCTTAACAAAGCACATGTTCAGGTAAATAGTGACAAAACTCCATATGAACTCTGGTATGGTAATTCTCCCTCTGTAAAGCATTTTAGAGTTTTTGGAAGTAAATGCTTTATCAAAAATAATGATGAAAAGCTTGGCAAGTTTGAACCCAAATCAGATGAAGGAATACTTCTTGGTTACTCATCTACAAGCAGAGCATACAAATGTTACAATAAAAGGCTTCGAAATATTGTTGAATGTATTGATGTTGTTATTGATGAGTCTCCTACAGCCCCTAAAGAAGAAAAACAAATAATAGATGAAGATGATGGTGAATTTTGTTCTTCTACATCAAATACAAATGATATAGATAGTGGATCCAATGAAGAACTTGAGGATGATTTATCTGAAAAGGCTCCATCCAGATATGTTCAAAAGAATCATCTTGAATCTCAAATTTTGGGAGACAAGGAATCAGGTGTACAAAAAAGGAGGACTCTTGTGGGATCTTCTAGCTATCTGGAATTCTTATCCACATTTGAACCACACAATGTCAATCAAGCTAGCAAAGATGAATGTTGGATTCAAGCCATGAATGAAGAGCTTGATCAAATTGAAAAGAATCACACTTGGGAATTGGTACCAAGACCACATGATAAAAATGTCATTGGAACCAAAAGGATATTCAAGAACAAGTTAAATGAGAATCGGGATGTTATAAGAAACAAAGCTAGACTAGTTTGCAAGGGGTATAATCAATAAGAAGGTATAGAATTTGAAGAAACTTTTGCTCCTCTAGCTAGACTTGAAGCCATAAGAATGTTTCTTGCATTTTCAAGTTTTCAACAAATCAAAGTTTATCAAATGGATGTTAAATCTACATTTCTCAATGGTGATCTAGAAGAAGTTTATATAGAACAACTAGAAGGATTCATTTTGGGAAATAATGAAAATCTTGTTTGTAGGCTTAAAAAGGCTCTATATGGTCTCAAACAAGCTCCAAGGGCATGGTATTATCGTCTTGACAAATATCTTCATCAACAAGGATTTTCAAAGGGGTCTGCTGATAGCAACTTATACACAAAAATTGAAGATGATAAACTATTGATTGTGATTGTATATGTTGATGATATCATTTTTGGGAGTAATGAAGAATCTATGAGTCAGAAATTTGCTTCAGTCATGTAGCAAGAATTTGAAATGTCTTTACTTGGGGAACTAACATTCTTTCTTGGCTTACAAGTGCATCAAAATACAAATGGTATATTCTTGTCACAAGAAAAATATCTTAAGCAAATTCTGAAAAAAGTATGGAATGGAAGAATGCAAACCTGTAAGTACACCAATGGTAACCAGATGCAATCTCAGTTCTCACGGTGATTCTCCCACGGTGAATCAACCAGAATATAGATCAATGATTGGAAGCCTACTTTATCTCACTAGGACTAGACCAGACATTATGCATGCAGTTGGGATTATTAGACGATTCCAAGCTAATCCAAAAGAGTCTCATCTTCAAGCTGTCAAAAGAATATTCAAATATCTACAAGGAACTCAAGACTTTGGACTATGGTATCCAAATAATGCTGATCTTACTCTTCATGCTTACACGGATGCAGATTGGGCTGGAAATGTTGATGATCAGAAAAGCACTAGTGGTGGTGCATTCTATATGGGGCCTCGGTTAATATCTTGGTTCAGCAAGAAGAAAAATTCTATTGCATTATCTACAGTAGAAGCAGAATATGTGGCTGTCGCATCTTGTTGCACTCAACTCCTTTGGATTATGCAAACCTTACAAGATTTTCAAATCAAATGTACACCTCCTATCTCCATTATGTGTGATAATACAAGTGCCATCAGTATCTCAAAGAATCCTGTTATGCATTCGAAGACCAAGCACATTCCTATCAAGTATCACTTCTTACGTGAACAAGTGCTTCAACAAAAGGTGAAGTTGGAGTATGTTCCCTCCAAAGAACAAGTTGCTGATATATTTACCAAACCTCTGCCTAGGGAAGCATTTGAATATCTCAGACAGAAGCTGGGTGTTGTATCTGCCTCTCATAAGATCAGATATGATTAATTTAAGAAGATTAAATTGGATACGTGGGTTTCTTGAAAGACAGTCGCGTATATACGCAAGTTTATACACAGAAAACCACGTATGGTTGGTTGTTGACAATTTTTGTTTCGGGTCAGCATTTTTCAGCACAGCTGCAGTGCTGATTAGTATCTCTGATGATGTTTGGTGTCTTTGGTGGTGTTCTAGTTCTTATATTTCTGTTTCATTCTTTGTTATTGGATGAAGATGCCTCGATGATTTGTTGTTGAAAGTGTTCAGGATGTACAAGCAAAGGGGGAGCTTTGGTCACATGAAAAGGATGCATTGGATGCACAGTTTCAGCGGGAGCATTAGCCTTGCTGAGTATAATGCATTGTTGGCATTATGATGGTTTTGAAATATGATGTATCTTAAAGTATTTTTAGTATTGATTATCAAAAGTCATATTTGTAATTTGATGAAAAGGTCATGATGAGACCTATGATGTAAAATTGTAATATTCAGTCATGTAAGGACTTGTCAAATGTGTAAACCCACTTGGATTGGGTATTTGAGTCTCCTATGTAAATCCACTTGGTTGGATCTTTGATGTAAGTATGAGTCTTTGATAGGAAGGTCATTGTGTCATGTATTTCATTATAAAATACTTCAGGGGGAGCATGGTAACTTCAACGCACATCAGATCTACAACGCTCTTATTTTGACATGAGGAGAAAAACCTTGTGGTGGTCTACCCTTTGCCCTTGATTTCAAAGGAGGAGAGTGACATGGTGGTTGAATAAGGGAATAATATCATATCTATCTGTTGTAGTGATCAAACACCATCGTGGTTGCCATCAAGTCCAAAGGGGGAGATTGTTGGCAATGTGTTGTCCTTGATGGCAACCCACTTGATGAAAATGATGGCAACCTACATGATGAAGTTGTTCTTAACTTGATTGACTTGTTACTGATGTAAATCTGATGTGTCTACAGAGCAGCTCAGAAGTGATGATGAAAGAAATTCCAATGTGTGCCAGAACAATGATGAAAAGTGTGTGTCACAAGGCATACGCGGGTTTTTTTAAGTGAAGTCGCGTATGCACGTGGGAAATAACGTTCCAAGTCGCGTATGGCCATTTGCGCTCTAAATTGGTAAAACCAGGGGTTACTACCATGGTATTGACCCATTGTATTGAGCGCTGGATTGTCTATTTGATCCCGTCCAGGAATACCATGGGATGTGATGTGGTTTTGACTCATGGTATTGACAAAGGCTAAATCTATATAAGGAGAAGAAATTCATTGTGCAAAGGGTGTGCATGTGTCGGTGCTTTAATGAATATTTCACTCTGAAGTTTATTTGTGTGGTTGAAATCTGTTCTTAATCGATAGATCTGAATCTATGATGCACCTATGAATATGATGAAGGTTCAAAATCTCTAGATCTGAAAATGGTGAATCTCAAGAATGATCTGAAATAAAGTGATGAAGACCTGGCGCAAATCTGTTGAAGAAAGTTGAAGAAATTTGAGTAAGTCCATAATTATGTTTTGTTCTGCAAAGCTTATCTTTTGTAAATATATACGCAGGTTCAATTCACTAAAAGCACGTGTATACGCGGATCCTCTTAAAAGAAAAGCGCGTATGTCCAGTTAGGGTTTCTTTGAAGAGTGCACAGATGTATACGCGGGTTCACCTCATATAAAGCGTGTGTATACGCGTGTCTGATTCAATAAAAGTGCGTATGGTTTCTGAATTTATGGTTGCTCAAGGTTGAATGTGTCTCTGCATATCTATTCTGAAGTCTGGGTTATCTCTGATATTCTGGTTACAGTGGTTTCACTGTTCTGTTTGAAGCATTAGGCAAAGTAAAGTTGTTGATAAGTAAAGGGTTGTGTTGAAGCTGTTTGATCCAGTTTGAAAATTGATGAAACGTGGTCTACAGTGGATCTGAGGGTTGAAGCCTTCAGTGTGAAAGAAGAAGATATCTGCCAGTAGAGGCTGGTGTTAACATCAGGGGGTAGTAGCTCCCTTCCAGGTGAGGTTGGTAAACAAGTCTAGGGGGTTTTAGCTCCCTTCCAGGAGAGGCTGGTAAATGATGGAAGGTTGCAACCTTCTGTAGGTGGGTGCCTGCGTGTTGGTATGAGTCTATGCCAATACGTGATTGTAACATGTTTTCTTTATATAATAAATATTGAAGACTGAGACGACGACAACGGTGGTTTTCTCCCGACTTGGGTTTCCACCTTAAATCCTGGTGTTCATGTGTGATGCTTTTGTGTGATGGTTTATTCTGTTATTTCTGCACATGTTTACTGTTAACTAAACATCTAAAGAATGAATGTTGCATTGATCAAGTAAAGATTTAATTGCATCTCTGAGTATACGTGAGTTGTATGAAGAATATCCGCGTATATACGCTAGTTTCCTTCAGTAAAGTAGAATATGGGTTTTTAGCAAGGAAGAAGTAAAAAGTTTTATTGTCTACACTAAATACTGATTCACCCCCCCCCCTCTCAGTATTTTTCCCAACAAAAAGAACACCAAAAGACATCTAAAATATGTATACTGCAGTCATTGATATAATTTGAAACATAGTTCATAGTGGGGACCACTTTCAGGGGTTTTTAGGACTCCTACTAGACACAAAGCGGCTTGTAGCTATACATGTCACTCAACGATACCCCAAGAAATTAAACAAGACGAAGCTTTGAATAGAACTTTGGTGTTAACGCATTGGTCAGGGTGATGGTAGATGAAGAAAGGGCCATTTGTAATGAATTTGTACGTTTCATCCATGAATTCTTGAAGAAAAGGCACCTAAGGATCAGATCTTGGCATGGCTGGTAAAAGTTAAAAGAAAAAAAAATTTTCATGGCCCTTTCCAGCATGCTAGAGCCACCTTATGGGGATGCACCCACCCTACCCCCTTGGGTTTTAACCCCGTGACATAGCTCAGGTGTCTAATTAGACTTTGCGAATCCATCTACACCCTCAAGGAACCAATGGTTTGTGTTCAAATGGTTAGAGACTTTTAGAAATTTCTCTTTGATAGTTAAACCAGTGACAGTACAGAATAAAGGTCTTGGTAGAACCCTCTCTTAGGAACCAATGTAATTATGTGTAATTGTGATATAATTTTTTTGTTTTCCCCCCTAAAAATGAACACACTACAACATGCAATGAGTAGAAAAAGATAAAGGGGAAGATTACCCATTGAAAATCTTGCAATTGCTGGGAGTTAAAATGTTGACATACTTTGTAGCCATGAAAAACCCAAGGAAACACATCACCAACACTTTTTCAATGGGTAAGATTGCAAACTTTAGCATTTTAGATATGGATTCTGAGTCGTTCCCAATTGTTAGAATCATTGTTGGATGAAATCTCGAGAATATAGAAATATAATTGATTTTTTTCAGACCATCTACACTATTAAATCCTTACTTCATGTTAATCTCCTTCAGTCCAATCAAAACACTCCTTGTCTAAATTCCACTAGAAGTTGAGATAGATCCACAACATGGTCTCAACTTCTAGAAGTCGTGATTCTAAACAATCATCAACCGTGCCAAAATTCAAATAAAATATATTTTCTCAACAATAAACCATAGCGGAGCCTGTAATCACCAAACCTATATAAAAGTATGTTCATCTATTTAAGGGAAAAAAAGTAAGAAAAAAGCCGTGTAACTCATGCAAGACACAATCCAGTCCAAGTTAATATACTTGAATAGTTATCAAACACATGCAAAAATTATTCCTTGAAATGAGTGCTAGAATTACAAGGGCTCTACATATCTTGAAACTTAAGTGCTTGAATAATCACAATTTTATCAGTAAATTTGCATGCTATTGTTGACGCACAAAAATATATCCAAATGAAATTTTCTCCAAAAATCATTCAGTGTTCAAAAAATTTACTATGCTTCAAATATCTACCGAATATTTGAAATGAACGAACAACAGAGCACTTTGTTTGATACAAATAGAAGCACAATTATGAATATTCTACATGAAACCAATCTAATATGCTCTAGATTTTGATGTAGTCTCTAAACAATTTTATATATTTTGAGAAGATACTGTCAAAGAAAGTGACTGGAAAACTTGGCCAGGGGCCCAACAATGTCTCCTCATAATGCAACTAAGATTTAAACTTCAAATGAAACATGTCATGCAATATAGTATTATTTTACAGAGGTGTTTATGACGGGCTACTTAAGAAGGAAAAATCATGAGAATGCTTGTCTGAAGAGCAAACAACTATTTGTAGATTTTTCATAATTCATGGAACTATGAAACAATGATATAAGTACACACATAATGGCTACAATTTTTATTCACTTTCTACACTTTTTATTTTCCTCTTCAAGTACGCACATTATCAATTACATAATTTTAAAGACTTAGCATATGTAGATCAGAACTTTTCCTCTCCAAAGGGACAAGCAAAAGATTCTCTTCAAATGCTATAACTACATACCAAAAGATAATTAATAATCCATAGAATGTGAAGCAGATTAAATTACCATTCAATCATATTTTCTAGTGTCACAGATCTTCCCAATTTAGTGAAAATCAGGCATAGTAGAAATCAAGTAAAAACAAAGTACATAGAAAAACAACAAATTTTGTCAAAAAAAAAAAAAAAAAAATCAAAATAGTCAAAACGAGAGCACATATAGACATGCACCCACAACTTGATACAATTTGCCACAAAAATAAACCCCTTTCCTAGAGAGGTACCTCCTCAGAGTTGGTTAATACTAAATCTTGATGGGGCAGCTAAGGTCCAAGCAGGAAAATCTAGGAATGATGGGGTAATAATGCATCACAATGATAATATCATTTTTTATTTCTCCATTGGCATATCAAACAAAATTTGAATCTGAGGCTCCATTTCAGGGACTAACTTAATAACTGAATAAGGCAATGATACACTCAATATTGAAAGAGACTCTACTCTCCAAGATAGGGGGTTTTAAAAAAATGGGGTATCAGATATTCGAGTATTCAAGATCTCTCAAAGGAAATTAGGTTTCTTGTTGCAAATATTCCTCTAATAAGGTTTTCCTATGTAACAAGATGGTACAATAAAATGAGGAAGCAGATAGGTAACTAAGGAGATCATATGGGACTAACGAAAATTTAAGTGAGAATTTAGACCACTCCATGTTGAAAGAAAATAAGAGAATGTGCGACATGTGTGGATGTATGGGAATATTGGCACCTCTAGTCATGTTAAATGTACAGTTCCTTCAAACTTGTTAGCTCACCAAGCCATAGTGGCATCACTTCCATGATACATCTGCCAAGAAGAGACTGTATCATGTGAGGTGGCC
Organism: Pinus albicaulis; assembly: GCA_034641835.2. NCBI lineage: Eukaryota > Viridiplantae > Streptophyta > Pinopsida > Pinales > Pinaceae > Pinus > Pinus albicaulis. Next base: position 258,279,041 of record CM076578.1, read on the forward strand.
TAAGTTTATAAAAGGTGGAGAGAACAACCAGAGAATGTAGGGGATTGAAAATGAATGGAGTTGAACTAAGAGGATTGGCATCATGAAGCTGAGGTTTCTAAGAAAATTATGATTAAATGGAAAATTATACTAAAGCACATAAAGGATAATGATGAAAAATTCATAGATGGAAAATTCACAGACCTCGAGGACATCATAACATATGACAACCTGAATATTAATAATAGACGAAACCATTTCAATCTTAACCGAGGTATTGGCAGTTCAACTATCTAAGAGAGTCTCGGGGATGTAGCAAACATCAGGGCCATATTTTTCGATGATTATGGATGAGAGCCAAGGTTGCAGGCCATCATATTCGCAACCAAAATATGAAGAGGTCTCTTTATTTTTAAATTTAATTACAGGATTATTTTTCTTTGAACTTTGATGGGTAATGCCACATAGGTTTTAGAAATTACAGTATAACCAAACATCATACAAGATGTTTTGTTTTTTCAAAATGGATCTGGATCCTTCATCTCCTTTTATTTTTGTTTTGGTTATTGGGTGCAATTTGAGGCTATGTTTTTCTGTGAATTATTAAGTATTACAGTGAAGTTTTAGGATTATCTATGAGTCTAGTCTAATGGACCATGTTTGGCACTACCCAAAATAATTCCACAAAATTACTCAAAAGGAGGGGAGTGAAAGGAAAAAACTCGACTCTATGCGTACCCTGAAGTTTGGGTAGCCCCAACCAGCACAAATATCTATTGTATCAAAGCCAAGAGGGAATTTTAATACTAGAATCAAAGTTAAAGTAATCCATACAAATGGATGCTTACTGAGAATTCTTTGAAATAAAATATATATGTTGAACTCTCTACAGTATGCTTACATATTGACCATTCCAATTTTTGTTTTCGTTTTTGAATTTATTCTGGGTGGGAGTTGGGGTAGGAGCTATAAGTGTTGTGTTTTATGGAGTTTTTGGGTGAAAAACTATTTTTCATAGCTTTATGTTGAATGGTTGTGGTAGTTGATACTGTTTTCAAATGAGAAATTTGATGCTATATGTTTGAATGTGTTGATGGATTGGGAATGATTGAGGTTCTATTATATGGGGGTTAATGGACGCTTATGTCAGATTCAACTTAATTGATATCATGTATAAATGGAAAGGTAAATAAACATAATCATTAACACAATATAGAATCAATCACACACACTAAAAACCATAAGAAATACCCTAGGAAATCCCCAACTCTAGGGAAAAACTTGGCAAACAAAATTCCATGAAACCCTGGCCAAGCTAGTAAACCCTTGGCACATTACAATGGAAACTAATAAGGCTATTTATAGGATTATTTCCATCCAAATACAATTGGCATAATACCATGGGCTGAAACCAGTAGCTATAGAGTATCATTCTCGAGTCAAGGTTTTTCCTAACAATTGAAACCCCTTAACTGGTTTTGTTGTAACCTTGTTTTGGGTAGTTGTTAATTTGGTTTTACCATAAACATAAATATTAAAAATTTATTTCATCTGCTTTACATTAGAAGAGAGTCGAGACTGTGTTGAGTAGATTTAACACATGGCTCTTCTATCAAGAGAATATTTTTAACATTGATCTATGTTTTCTTTTGATCATGGTTCAATATGTGTTGCTGGAGACAATGATTTCTAAGAAAGAGTTGCTGAGTTTGGTGATGATGTTGTCATTGTTGAATAAGTTCCCATTTTTTTCCAGCTTAATCCATGGTTTTTTAGGAAATATCTTCCAACTCTTTAGATTTTATGTGGCTGATTGAGATCATTATTTATTCTTGTTGATTAGCTTATCAGCACCTGTTTTTTCTCTATATGATTGTCACTTTTGCATAGCTTATCGTACCCCTACTTGCAAGGCTAAACATGGAGGATTTAAGGATACTCTTGCCAATGAATTTCTTGCTTATGTTTTGAAAGTATGGATTAGTAGTTACACCTATAAATTGATTGATGATTTTTTTATGTTGTTTGGGAAATTTCCCCTTAGCCATTATGGTCTATGAACCATGAGTGCAAAAATATGTCTCTAAATGTTCTCTAGGTTCCTGCAGGAATTGATTAACAAGACTGAACTTAATCTAGTTGAAGTTGGTGATATTAAATTTCTCAGTCTTGAATATAAATTTGTAAAAAATGTTGTTGATTTCCTTGCGAATGAAGGGCCTGTGCACCATGAATTTTCCATAAATATAGTGAAAATTTGTTTTCAGATGTTCTCTCTCTCTTGTGTCCTCAAAATCAAAGAGATCCATTAACCTCAAAACAAATGAATGATCAATATATCTCTTGGCCACTTTTGCATTAGTCTCAAGAGATTCTACGAACCTGAGGAGAAAATCATAGACAAACTGCAGATGTGACCAGGTAGGCTCCAAGGTTGTCACCTCCTCTTCTAGATCAAGGCCTTCAATAGAAGGCGTTGCTGGTGTAGGTCTTGATGTCAGAGTCCTGAACAAATTGGAAAAAACCATCTTAGCAATCTCCTCCATTGTTGTTTCATTAGGCCTGTAACTACCTGAAATGATGAAATCCACAAGTTCCAGCAGGTTCTGGTGTTTAATTTTCTTCTCTCTCGCATTTTTGTAGGGGTCGGAGAAATTAAAAAACAATAGAACATAGGCTCAATTTTTTGATGAGGAAATATTCTCTGTTAGAGTTGGGCACATCCCTAAAAAAGGGTAGAGGTTCATAGTTGTTATTGAAAGATTTCAAGCTTCCATTACTCAAAATAGAAGCAAGGGGAAATTTATTCCCATAATTTTAAAGGACGACATTCGAAGAAATCCCCCCTCCTAAGTGAGTGCACAGATCTGTCTCTAAATGTTCTCTAGTTTCCTGCAGGCATTGATTGACAAGATTGGACTTAATCTAGTTGATGTTGGTTATATTAAATTTCTCAGTCTCAAATATAAATATGTAAAAAATGTTGTTGATTGCATTATGAATGAAGGGCCTGTGCCGGTGATTTTCAGACATTCTCTCTTGTTTTCTATGAGGAAACTGCATCGTCGTCACCCATGGATTCACTTCATGACAAAAAGGACATGTAAGCACTTTGATGCACTTCATTATAGAAAGGAAATGCAGGTGCTTTGGTCCTTGAGAAATGTAGTCATATCTAGTCCATTTGGATCCATCCTCAACTGGACACCACACAACTCACACAATGTCTGCTCCTGGAATGGGATCCAGTGCAGAAAGGGAATTAACAAAGTGGTGGCCATAACACTTGCTGATTTGGGATTACAAGGTAGTCTTTCACCATATCTTGGTAGCCTTTCATTATTACATACTTTCAATCTTTTTGGTAATTATCTGTCAGGAAAAATTCCACCAGAGTTGGGTTATCTAAAAGCTCTTGGAATACTATTCCTTAATTATAATATGCTCTCAGGTCCTATGGAAATATCATTGTCTAATTGTACACATCTTTAGTGGCTCCGACTTTCCGTAAACTTGACAAGGAATATACCAATAGAATTCGGTTGTCCAGTCAATTTGGAACATCTCCACTTGGCGGAAAATAATCTTACTGAGTATTCCAATTTCTCTAAGAAACTACATCTCTCTCCAATACTTGATCATTGGAAACAACAATTTCACCTTCCCGATCCCTTCTATTTCGGGTCTGCTTAGAAATATAGCCTATATTCACATTGAAAACAACTCTCTATCTGGCCATAGTGCTTTTTCCCTCAACAAATGCATGTTTCTCCAAGATTTTTCCATTGGATACAATAGTCTTACTGGACCAATCCCTTCAATTTTGCGTATGCTCAGAAATCTATCTTATCTATACTTTGAAGGAAACTCACTAAGTCGTCAGATCCCTCCAACTCTTCGAAATTGTACTCAGCTGTGGTATATTTCATTTGTCTCACAACAATTTGAGTGGAAGAATTCCTTCTAAATTTGGGTTTCTGCAGGAATTAGAATGCTTGTATCTACAAACAAACAAATTCAAGAATTTTATTATTCCATTTCTGGGAAACCCCTCTTCACTGCAGATTTTATTTTTGGGGGAAAAAATATGGCCAGGAAGTGTACCACCTGACATGGGAAGCTTGAGAAACATTGGTAAAATATCTATTTATGGTCCTAGTAATATTTCAGGTGTGATCCCATTAGAAATAGGAAATTGCAGCAATCTTGAATAGTTGGACTTAGGAGCCACCAATATTCACGGCTCCATCCCGAAATGTATATTTCAGCTTCCCCTGTTGACCTTAAGTCTAATTGTGAATAATATGAGCAGTGATATACCTAAAGCCATTGCAAATTTTAGTCAGCTGAGCTCCCTAGTTCTGGGAATAAAAAAGTTCTCGGGTGTCATTCCTGAATCCATTACCAGATTGAATTAGTTAACCTGTTTAAATCTTGGTACAAATAGGTTAAAAATTAAATGGCATCATACATCAGGGTATTGGTAGTTTAAGTATTCTGGAAAACATTTAATTTGACAAATGTTTAACAGGTGGCATACGCCAAGGAATTGCTAATTGAACCCAGTTGAACAAGGTAAATTTGGGTGGAGACAATTTCACTAGATGCATACCAGAAGAATCCATTACATAATTTACTCAATTGACCTTCCTACATCTAAGTTCAAATATTCTTATCAGTGGCATACCAAAAGTCATTACAGAGCTGAGTAACTTGAATTTCTTACATCTAGGTTCCAACATGTTAGGTGGTAGCATACGTCAAGGCATTGGTAATTTGAAAAAGCTTCCAAATATCTACTTGGATACTAACAATCTCATACGTAAAATCCCTGAAGGTATTGGACAAGGTGTGGAGCTGGAGTAGTTAGATTTGTTTGAAAACAAGTTGAATGGAACTACCCTTGATAATATAGGGAACTGCAAGTCTTTGATGGTTGACTCTTATGGATAACTTGATTTCAGGTTGTTAGCACCCAATCTGAACCTCAGGCTGAAAAAGGCAAATCAGGGTAACAACTAAACCACGCTCAGCCTTGTAGCTAGCCGTACAAGGATAGGAGAGGGCTCTCTTCGTAGAATAGATATTCAATAACACAATAATGAATTGATTTTTAGGCTAGGTATATAAATGGGAAGAGCGATTTTAATAAATGACTGAAATTTCAGGGATGTATGGGACAAAAGGACAGCATGAGCTGAGGAATTAAATCAGTATACAGGGTATTTCATGGGGCAAGATAGGCAGGAGATTTAGCAATCAAATTTAAATAGAATGGAGTGGAAAGACTTTTGAGAAAGCTGAAAAGGGCATAATAAATGAATCCTTTTCAAACAGAATAAAATACACAGAGTGTGAACGATTCTCCAAGGCAGAGCATATAAGAATGGATTCTACCTTTCTATCTTGAAAACATTCAACTAGAAATGTTTATGAATGAATGGTAAAACATAACGAAGTACATATGAAACACAAAGGAGAGACATATGCTAAACTCATACCACATGAATCCCACAAATTAGAGCTGCATCACTTTATTAATTCCCTGCCAAACTATACAATGTAGTGCAGAGATGTTTCTGCCACACTATTCCCCACAACTCAGATCCTTTACAAATGATTTCCAATTACAATAAATAGACAGATTTTGTGGGAATGTAGAATGATAGAAAAGGGGGAAATCTCAACTGAAGATGGAACACCAAGAGCCAATAATCTATCCATGAAGGAGGAGTTGTGTTACATCTAGCCAGTGAGAAGGAGAAACATTGTAACGTAGATTTCTCTACAACGTAACTGAAGATGTGACTATTGCAAATTTTGTTCTCGGCCTCTAGCTGTCGCTTAGCTTTCCATGATTTCTTTTGAATAACTGACTTTTAATAAGATTTTGTTGCAGTAAAACTGGAATAAACTGGAATGATGCCTTATGTGAAGGGAAACAATGAATAGGGAGTTAGGGAGATGAGGCGGGACCGGCATATTAATTGCGATGGAAAATGGAGCGGGGGCATGGCGGAGTGACATATTACAGATATGCGATGCGATGGGGAGGAAGGCCTTTGTAATATAAATATCATCAAAGTTTCGGATTTACAAAGGGCTGGGCCTTTTTACATGTGAATTGGGTGGGAGTATTATGGTGGGACCGGGGATAAAATCGCAATCGCAATATTGGAATTTGCGATGGGAATTTTCGATGATCGCACATCGCAAACGGGAGTTTTGCGATGGGAAATTTGCGATGGAATGTGCGACGGGGATTCTGCGATGGGGATTCTGCGATGATCGCACATCACAAATGGGAGTTTTATGATCGGAACTTTGTGACAGAATGTGCGATGGGGATTCTGCGATGGGGATTTTGCGATGATCGCACATCGCAATTATCCACATCAACAAGACACCTAAATTTCTAAACTTGCAGTCTTGCGATTTTGCGCTAAAGTGGTGGGGTTATATGGAAAAGGGGAAGTGGTTTATGGCGGACGGGACTTTATAATATGAAGCCTTTTATTATAAAGTTGTAAGGCATGGAGGGGAAGTGGTTGGGTAATAAATCACATATTTTATTAAATGGTTTATAATGCAATATTATAATCGGAAGGGGGAAGAAAGGGGTTTTTAAAGGGATTTGAACATAAAGTTAAAGGGCAAACATGGGAAATAGGTGTGGCTTAGGGAATAGAGGGCTTTTACTTCACTTAAGCACAAAATTCAATCCAGAAGCCAGTTTTGAGAGTGTAGTATACCATTGGAAAGCTCTTTTCGGGCTCTTTCTGATGGATCTGCTTTGAAGATGATTTGGCACTAAACATAATGTGAAAAAATTCTCTGAAGGCAGAGAAATCACTTTGTGGAGATAACAGCTTCTGAATTGTGGCTAAAAGGCAAAGTATCATGTCTTCACCTCAAAACATGGTTTTGAGGTGAAGCTTACATCAAACCAAACAAATGATATCTTTGATCTTCCTGGTGCTATGAATTTTTATTTATTGACTTCCTCATGACTTCACTGATCTTTATTTGACACTTGACTCATTAATTTGACCATGGCGAGACCTTAGAGGCTAATGAGACCCATCCTATGACCTAATAATATGATTTTGAGAATGAAAGTGACAAATGACTGAAGACCATAGGAAGGAAAATCGGCAAGTACCTCATGAGGGAAAACTGGTAACAAATTACTACCATCAATGAATCCATGACCTAACGAAATGGTGAAATTGATTATTATGGGACTCCTAATATGCAAATGCAAAAGAGCAATTTTGATCACTGATGGCAGTATGACTAGACTGACACTAACATTGGCTCCAATGGGGATGGTAGCTCATTTGGAGGTGCCAAGAACACCGTAGACCAAGTAGCCTTATCCATTGGGCATGGAGTCAATAGCTAAAAACCAAACTGAATACTGAATGAAAATTGACCCAACAAACTGACTCAAAAGTGAGGCGAAGGTAACCTAGACAAAACTTAACATTTAAAGCTTGATGGCAGTATATAACGAAGACTTGAAGTTTCAAATCTTGATGATAACCACCTATGTTTCTTGAAGAAAAATGTGCCATTAGGCTATATCAAAATGCCAATGTAACCAATCAAGAAGATTCCTTCTTGACTGATTCTCCTGATCAGATCTTTTGGTCAACAGTAGATACTTGTAACTAGGCATCCAAAAATATAATCGACCATGATCTTCTTCATCACTGAACACTGTAATAATCACCTTCACTGCTGACTGCAACAGATTTTCCAGAGGATCTTGAAAAACATGAGGATTTACCTCCTGATGAAGAAACAAGGTGTCTTTTTCTCTTGCTTCATAATGTACTTGAGTAAAAGTATGTTCCTGGTCCTCAAATAATTCCGAACAAGTGGATGAGCAGATTCCCTCTTTAAAGAACACTTCAAAACATGAGACATATGAGGAAGAATCTGAAAGAGAATCCCGAATGGTCTGATCTTCTGAAGTCTGAATATATGGTAGGTCATCTTCATATGATATGACAGCCAGATTCTCATTACATTCATCAATCATAAGAAAAGAAATTTCAGATGATTCTTGAAACCCAACACTATCATTTCTATCATCTACCATAAATTCATCCAGAGAAACCTTTTCACTTACTAGAGCGAAGAACTCATCTTGTTGTTCATGAACTGACTGGAATAAAGCTTTATGCAGGCTTTGTTCTGATGACATGAGAACACTCGGATTCATAACTCTGTCTACTTTATTCCAGCTATTTTCAGCAGCAAAGTTCTCCTTCGTGAGATTCAACACAAGGTATTCTTGGTCATCACAATCCGAATCTGAATCTAAAATGGGTGACTTAACTTCATCACATTCTGAAATTGAAACTTGACTTCTCATCATGCTGTCTTTTTCTATAGACAGATCTGAAACGATACCTTTTCTTTCATCACTTTCAGCCATATGGACATCTTCAACCTGCTGATCTATAAAGCTGCTTACAGGACTATCATCCTTTTCAGAAGAAGAAGAAATTCCACCATCACCTTCTTGACCATGTTCACATCGCAGATCTGCTTTAACTTGAGTTGGAACATGACCGTTCAAGAGTTGTTATATCTCGTCGTCAGACAGAGGGGATAAAACTTTTTGTTTTCTCTTGCTCAAACAGTGATTGTCTTGATTAATTTCAAGTGAAGGAGTGTACAACTTTTCCTCATATTGCTGATCCATTTCATGTAATTCCTGTTGAATGTCAAGATGAAAAACTCCTTCATCTTCCACCGTACTAAAATCTTGATCCTGTTGCAAATTTTCCTGATCATCTTTATGCTGCTGAAACGGGTTTTCATACAGGGCTTCCATGATTTCTTCGTCCATGAATTCGTCATCTCCATAAAAATTCTCAAGATCTTCAATGAAATTATTAACGTGTTTACAACAATTCTGCACTAGTATTAAGGATGGAAAAGATTCTTTATATCTTTCGAAGAATATGGTATGAAAACCCTTTAAGCAATAAATACAACCAGGTGGCAAACTTTCATACCAAGATCGAGCTTCATCTTCTAGAGTAGCCATGAACATCTTCATCAAGCAATCTTCAGGAAAATCAATTTTTAACTTATGCACATGGATGAGGAATTTTACCAGATGAAGAGCAGAATCATCACCTTCCACATTTTTGAACATAGGCAAATTCTGAAGCCAATTCACCTTAGGCATTTTATTTGGGAAACCTGGAATGTGATCTCAGCTCATGGGAGCATATCTTCTTGCAATATGTTCCATCTTAAAACAAAGATCTTAAATCTATTGATCTTCCTGCAGTGGAGTCACCATGAAGGATTTGATTTCTGGATTTTTCAGTGAATGGAGTCGCCAGGTGAATGTTTTAAGCCTTTGTATGCATCTGATTGTTGTTCACCATCAACATTCAGATATAAAATTTTTCATTATTTACCATGGAAGATATTACTGGGGTGATTTATCTTTTATGCAAAAAGTTTTTAATTCCCCAGTATGGTCGCCAGAGATGTTAGCACCCAATCTGAACCTCAGGCTGAAAAAGGCAAATCAGGGTAACAACTAAACCATGCTCAGCCTTGTAGCTAGCCCTACAAGGACAGGAGAGGGCTCTCTCCGTAGAATATATATTCAATAACACAATAATGAACTAATTTTTAGGCTAGGTATATAAATGGGAAGAGGGATTTTAATAAATGACTGAAATTTCAGGGATGTATGGGACAAAAGGACATCATGAGCTGAGGAATTAAATTAGTATACAGGGTATTTCATGGGGAAAGATAGGCAGGAGATTTAGCAGTCAAATTTAAATAGAATGGAGTGGAAAGACTGTTGAGAAAGATGAAAAGGGCATAATAAATGAATCCTTTTCAGACAGAAGAAAATACACAGAGTGTGAATGATTCCCCAAGGCAGAGCATATAAGAATGGATTCTACCTTTCTATATTGAAAAAATTCAACTAGAAATGTTTATGAATGAATGGTAAAACATAACGAAGTACATATGAAACACAAAGGAGAGACATATGCTAAACTCATATCACATGAATCCCACAAATTAGAGCTGCATCACTTTATTAATTCCCTGCCAAACTGTACAATGTAGCGCAGAGATGTTTCTGCCACACTATTCCCCAGAACTCAGATCCTTTACAAATGATTTCCAATTACAATAAATAGACAGATTTTGTGGGAATGTAGAACGATAGAAAAGGGGGAAATATCAACTAAAGATGGAACACCAAGAGCCAATAATCTCTCCATGAAGGAGGAGCTGCGTTACATCTGGCCAGTGAGAAGGCGAAACATTGTAACGTAGATTTCTCTACAACGTAACTGAAGATGTGACTGTTGCAAATTTGGGTCTCAGCCTCTAGCTGTCGCTTAGCTTTCCATTATTTCTTTTGAATAACTGACTTTTAATAAGATGTCGTTGCAGTAAAACTGGAATAAACTGGAATGATGCCTTATGTGAAGGGAAACAGTGAATAGGGAGGTAGGGAGATGAGGCGGGACCGACATCTTAATCGCGATGGAAAATGGAGCGGGGGCATGGTGGAGTGACATATTACAGATATGCGATGCGATGGGGAGGAAGGCCTTTGTAATATAAATATAACCAAAGTTTCAAATTTACAAAGGGATGGGCCTTTTTACATGTGAATTGGGCGGGAGTATTATGGTGGGACTGGGCATAGAATCGCAATCGCAATATTGGAATTTGCGATGGGAATTTGCGATGATCGCACATCGCAAACGGGAGTTTTGCGATGGGAACTTTCTGACGGAATGTGCGACGAGGATTCTGCGATGGGGATTCTGTGATGATCGCACATCGCAAACGGGAGTTTTGCGATGGGAACTTTGCGACGGAATGTGCGATGGGGATTTTTTGATGATCGCACATCGCAATTATCCACATCAACAAGACACCTGAATTTCTAAGCTTGCGGTCTTGCGATTTTGCGCTAAAGTGGTGGGGTTATATGGAAATGGGGAAGTGGTTTATGGCAGACGGGACTTTATAATATGAAGCCTTTTATTATAAAGTCGTAAGGCATGGAGGGGAAGTGGTTGGGTAATAAATCACATATTTTATTAAATGGTTTATAATGCGATATTATAATCGGAAGGGGGAAGAAAGGGGTTTTTAAAGGGATTTGAACATAAAGTTAAAGGGGAAACATGGGAAATAGGTGGGGCTTAGGGAATAGAGGGATTTTACTTCACTTAAGCACAAAATTCAATCCAGAAGCCAATTTTGAGAGTGTAGTATACCGTTGGAAAGCTCTTTCCGGGCTCTTTCTGATGGATCTACTTTGAAGATGATTTGGCGCTGAACATAATGCGAAAAACTTCTCTGAAGGAGGAGACATCACTTTTTGGAGATAATAGCTTCTGAATTGTGGCTGAAAGGCAAAGTATCATGTCTTCACCTCAAAACATGGTTTTGAGGTGAAGCTTACATCAAACCAAACAAATGATATCTTTGATCTTCCTAGTGCTATGAATTTGTATTTATTGACTTCCTCATGACTTCGCTGATCTTTATTTGACACTTGGCTCATTAATTTGACCATGGAGAGACCTTAGAGGCTAATGAGACCCATCCTATGACCTACTAATATGATTTTGAGAATGAAAGTGACAAATGACTGAAGACCATAGGAAGGAAAATCGGCAAGTACCTCATGAGGGAAAACTGGTAACAAATTACTACCATAAATGAATCCATGACCTAACGGAATGGTGAAATTGATTATTATGGGACTCCTAATATGCAAATGCAAAAGAGCAATTTTGATCACTGATGGCAGTATGACTAGACTGACACTAACACATGTATACTACCATCAATTTTAAAAAGGTGTACAAAATTGCAGATACTAAAGGTATCTGAAAACAACCTTAGTGGAGCTCTAGACATAGACTTTCTGGTGTCTATGAAAGTCATTTCTTCTTATTCTAATAAATGTTTTGGGATCATGCCTGAATCATTGACCATTTGTGCCCAACTTCAGCTACTGGATTTAAGCAAAAATGGATTAACAGGGGACCTTCTTCAATACATTGCATTTTTTAATGACTTAAGAGTTTTAAGGTTGGGTTATAACAGGTTATTTGGTGTTATTTCTCAATGGATTACAAATCTCACACATATTTCAAGTGTTGGATTTATCCAACCATAAATTTAGTGGAAGAATTCCATCCAACCTTCAAAGACTAGAGGGGTTCAAAATTCTTGGGTCTTTCCAACTTAGCAGTAATACACTCTATGAGGATTTGAGGATTTTAATGAAAGGAATTGAATATGATTTAACATATGTGCTAGCTACAAATACCATATTTGACTTCTCTAGAAATAATCTTACTGAAAAAATAAACCCTTAAAGATTTCTTTCTCAAATAATGATCAAAGTTGGTAGAGAGATTTTCCACAGACAATGACAATCATTGTTGCCATGTGTAAATTAAAAATAGTTATTTTTCTTTCACCTAGATATTGTGGAGTAAAAATCCCTCTCATCACCATTGCATTCTACTTATCTAGTTTCCATTTAAATATTTTGAAGTCCATAATAATTCGAAAGCCTTATACTGTAATTTGTGTTGAGTTTCACAATTATTGGTGTTTTGTTGCCAGATAAGTTATGTTACACGCAACAAAAAGATAATGAAAACGAAAGGTTAAAAAACTTACAGAAAAATTCTAAGAGAATTCTCCAACCCTTTGAAATTTACCTTTGTCATCTTTATCATGAAGGAAATGGGGCTCTGTGATGTATAATGCCAACTTTGTATTTAGTTCCAGAAAGAAAGATACCATATAAAGGAATAAATTTTTTTAGTGTACTTAGTTATACAAATCTAGATCATAAATGTATACAGTGGCTTTCAGATTTATTCGTTTGTTGTGTCATTATTTTGTTCAAACAATTAGGGTGGGAGAGACCGACAAAGATTAATATAGCCATGTTAGGAAACAATTAGGAGGATTGTAGCACTTTCATTACCTACTCTGCTCACACACGGCTAGATTGGACTGAAATGGCTTAAGGGAAAATTGGGGGGATTGTAGCACTTTTCTCACCTACTCTGCTTCTGCAATAGTATGAACAAATTTTCTCTGTCAGATTTGGGCACATCCCTGAAAAAGGGCATAGTTTCATAGTTTTTACTGAACGATTTCAAGCTTCCATTACTCAAAACAGAAGCAAGGGGCAATTTATTCCCATAATTGTAAAAGACGACAATAGAAGAAATCCCCCCTCCTAAATGAGTCCACAGATCTGTCTCTAAATTGTTTCTAGGTTCCTGTAGGCATTGGTTGAAAATACTAGACTTAATCTAGCTGAAGTTCGTGATATTAAATTTCTCAGTATAAAATATAAATCTGTAAAAAATGTTGTTGATTACCTTACGAATTAAGGGCTTGTATACCATGAATTTTCCATAAATACGGTGCAATTTTTTTCAGACATTCTCTCTCTTGGGTCCTCGGAATCAAAGAGATCCATTCATCTCAGAACAAATGAATGATCAATATATCTCTTGGCCACTTTTGCTTCAGTATCAGAAGATGCTATGAACTTGAGGAGGAAATCATAGACCAACTGCAGATGTGACCAGGCAGGATCCAAGGCTGTCGCCTCCTCTTCTTGATCAAGGCCTTCAATAGAAGGTGGTGTTGGTGTAGGTCTTGATGTTAGTTCCTAAAAAAATTGGCAGAAACCATCTTAGCAATCTCCTCCATTGTTGTTTTATTGAGGCTGCAACCACCTGAAATGATGAAATCCACAAGGTCCAGCAGGTTTTGGTGTTTAATTTCCTTCTCTCTAGCATTTTTGTACGGGTCAGTGAAATAAAAAAACAACAGAAAATAGGCTCAATTTTTTATGAGAAAATTTTATCTGTCAGAGCTGAGCACATCACTGAAAAAGGGCAAAATTTCATACCGAAATATTTCAAGCTTCCATTACTCAAAATAGAAGCAAGGGGAAATTTATTCCCACAATTGTAAAGGATGACATTTGAAGAAGTCCCCACTCCTACATCACTACTGTTATTATGGTGGTCATATTTAGACTGTTTGCCAGGAATTCTGCCCAGTATTTTCTTTGTCATAACTGATATTCCGTTAGGCCAAGAAATACCTAGATCCACACAATGTCGGAATTCCTTTTAGCATTTATGTTTTCCTATCAGTTTTGTCCATAATTTAGCCATAAATCTAGAAGAATGTTTAGAATGATACAGGTTCCTGTAGGTCATGGAACATATGAATGGGACAGTCCAAATTTTCCATTGCCACTCTTTTATAGATATTTGATGCTCTGTTTTTCTCCTCTGTATCAAATTATAGATTATATTTCTCTATTCTTTTTTGAACAATTTTTCAGATATTTTACTTTCTCTGTAAATATTTAGATCACGAAGGTCAGCTGTTGATTTGTATTTACTGCTAGATTGGACTTATTATGAACAAATCAATATATATATCAGTTCTCCCTCTAGGTTGTGCAGACAGAACATTTTTGATGTTTGGTCTCAGAGTGCTTTTTATCACAGACAGATTACTTTGGAGATAGTACTACTTATGGCTTTGGCCATTGACAAATGGTTTTTTTGGTTGTACTAAACAAGAAATGGACCTAAAACATCTAGATTCACTATTTATAACCTTGATTAACAGAAATAATATGGAATTTTGATGCGAACGAATAGCTTACTTGTGATATAAGCGATCGCCAAAGAAGAAACCCCGACCATTGCAAAAGATACCTTCATCCTCGCTCTAAGTTTGTCCAAGGTGTTGGTGTCCTGTGTTTTGATATATTAGCTAACCAAAAGACAAGGCAACATCAGAACCAATCTTTAGAGTTCCAAGATCTAGTCCTCCTGTTCTTAGAGAGGGATCTCTCAAATTGTTTGCAAAGGTATATCTTGTTTTCTTTTAAGTATGATTTTAGACTAGTTATTGAGTGCAAGTGTTTTTTTTGTTTGTTTGGTTGAATTAGTACAACATAACATGAAAGGTCTAGGCAGTATAAACAAAAAGAATAAGTTTTAGATTCATTGGGTAATGGAGTCAAGAAGAGGTTTATGAAAAACTCATCAATGGATATGGGATATCAAATGGTAAATATAACTTGGCCATAAGATCCTTTAGTTTTGTGAAAGAGATGGACATTAATGATTCAGAAAGAGAAAACGAATTCTCAACAAAGGGAACTTGAAAACATAACTTGAACAATAAAGAGGTATTTGATAGACAAGGCTAACCATGAATTCTACAAACCACACTTTAAGAAAATAATGACCTCAAGACAACTTTTAAAATGAAATCTAAGATTCGGTAGCACATCCTATTTCCTCAAATATTTTATTTCAAAGGACTTAGAAAACATAAAAGATTCACTGATAATTGTAGTCATAGAAGAGGGAACACCTAAAAACATCCATCATTACAATTATAAAGACCTTTAAAACAATTTTTCAAGCAGGGACAAAGGGTATGATCGAAACAGAACTCCTCAGCTAACTATAAGCAATGGTACTTCAAATGGAGACCTCAAAAATAGCTTTCAAGTGGCAGCAGACAAGTAGGTAAAACCATAAATCATGATGGAACCAAATATTTGAGCTATTTGAGAAATAAACAAGCATGGGGACTAAAGAGAAAGATTGAAGACTCTAAAATACCTTAGCAGAAGAAAACATAGAATAGTGAAGGATAAACAGGTTTAAGGTGCTTCCAGGAGTCATTTCTTAGCCTAAAATTTTCATCCTACTGTAGTAAGAATTTATGGAACAAAATGAAAATAGGAAAAACAATAGACAGTTCAGAATACATCACCAACATCCAAGCTCATGAATCCAATGATAGAGCCTTCTCAAGAACAAGCATGTCACACCACCATCAAGCTTCCAAGACTTCAATTTCTTCTTCAACTTCGAATAGAGTATGTATTATTTCAGAGAGTTTCAGTATTACAACTAGTGTCCAACAAACCAACAACTTCTCATCATTTTCAGAAGTATTTGTAGAAGGAATGAGGAGGTGGAAGAGTCTTAGGATTGAAGTGTAATAAATTCTACACTAATTGCAACTCTTAGCCTTGAAAACCATGTAAGGCTTAAGGCAGGAATGCATTTCATTTACAACTCTGCTTCATTATCTTTGTTTCTGCTATTTTAGGCTTAATGGGAAAAAATATTGACTTCGAGGATTATTTATCTTTTACAATAACTTCACTGACAGTTTGAAATATCTTATTTTATTTAAAATAACTATTCAACTGTCTTTAGGAAAAATATCACTGACTGGGTAGTAAGTAGGCCTTCTTTTGATTTATGAATTGTTGAGATTGAAACAAGATGATGAGCTTAGTGAAAAGAGTCGCCTTCACTAAGTGGGCCCGCAGGCTATTTTTGGCACAAGTTTATTTTTAGACTATGTCTATTTTTAGACATGTCGATCATATTCTATGAGTTGCATGATGCTATTTGTGGATGGTTGGTCAAGTTGGAAAAATATATGGACTTCTATTTTTAGACATATTGGGCGAAGTCTATTTTTAGACTACTAGTCTAAAAATAGATATGTCGAATATT
The DNA here is from genome assembly GCA_034641835.2 of Pinus albicaulis. NCBI lineage: Eukaryota > Viridiplantae > Streptophyta > Pinopsida > Pinales > Pinaceae > Pinus > Pinus albicaulis. The sequence goes on from CM076578.1 coordinate 258,295,648, forward strand.
ATTAGCTCTTAATAATATTTGGACTCTAAACATTATCTTATTCTCTTGGAGCACTTCAGTTAAGTGCACAGATGTGGCACAGCAGCTGACAGAAGGAATTATGCTATTCTTGAGGGTTTACTAGAGCTATTGCATGGAGGACTTCAGTTAGAACTCATGTGACAGAGTTTGGTGGAGTTGTAGAAGTAGTTGGTGGAGTTGTGTTCAGTTTAACTCAGTTAGACACAGTTGAGCTAGTTGTATCTAGTCTAACCGATTGATACACTAGTGAGAGTGGTGTGAATTAATTAATAATTAATTCACTAAATATTAACTCATTAATCAACTGAAGAATACATCAGTTAACTACAGTGCATGGACAGTTTCAGTGGAGACCAGTGGAGAGGTAGGTGAAAGAGCAGGTTGACTATCAGTTGTGACTATAGTGTTGCATGATTTGCAACACCCAATGGTTGGAGATGCCAATGAGGATTGCGTGAGCAAGGTTGGACCAATTCAAGTTCATTCAGAGCCCATATTTAGCATATATTACACAGTAGAGGCAGGCTAGCAGGTGGTAGATATCGTTGCATGGAATCTGCTAGAACAGACCTGATTAGTGTGTAGCAATTGGAGATTGTACTAAGAGATTGTGAGAAGCTTTGTATAATTATTTTTACATGATATCTATGACATACATTATATATATAGTTGGGGGTTTTTAGCTTTAATCTTTCCCATAAATCACTATGTTCATATGTGTGAATTTTTATGGTTTTAATGTGTGCATGCAATTGATTTAATTTCCACAAGTAATGATCAATGGTAGAAGAGATTATGTATTATGCATGAAGTCAAATAGTGTGTGATGAGGAGAATATTGGATGTATAACACATTATTTATATAATTTATACATGGTATCAGAGCTATATTGATCATTGGATCAGTTGCAAAGCATTGAAGTGGTTGAGTTTTGTGCTGGTGGAATTCGAATTTGAAGCAGTGTTTTCTTGGTGTCGAAGTTGAGATGTCTTTCAATGGATTGTGAGTAGAGAATTCCCTTGAGGGTAGCTCAAATTATATTGCATGGAAGGATAGGATGGAGGCAGTGCTGGAGGGTAATGGGTTGAAGGAGTTCATAGATGCAAAAATTCCAAAACAAGCTTCTAGCGATGCTGCCGCACTTGACACATGGCAAAAGAAGACAGTAAAGTGTCAAAGGATTCTGTTGGAAGGTGTGAAGGATCACATAGTGTCCTGCCTTCATGGTAAAGCTTCTCTATTCTTGATGTGGAAAGCTTTGACAGATTTTTTCCAAAGCAAGAGCGACCAGAGGAAGTTGGCGCTCAAGGATAAACTCAGGAAAATAAAAATGGAGAACGACGAAAGTATACCCAAGTACCTCACAAATTTCATCCAGTGTAGGGATGAGATGGGAAGTGTGGGGGTTATTGTAGATGAAGAGGAATTGGTGAGCTTGGAAATCCTTGGGCTTCCGAAGAGTTGGAATTCCTATGAGGACTCTATCAATGGTCGGGAGAAACTACCGGGATGGGAGCGATGTTGGTCAGGTCTTGTGTAGTAGGAGATAAGGCAGAGTACCAGGGACAGATCTTCATCGAAGAATGAAGATGAAGAAAATTTTGCTTTGGCTACCAAAGCAAGGAAGGGGAAGAGCAAGAAAAATACTTCTCAATCCAATGCGAAAGGCAAGAAGCAGGAAATGTCCAAGGTGAAGTGCTTTCACTATCACCAACACGGACATTATGCCACTAATTGTGCACAGAAGAAGAAAAATAAGCAGGTTTCTGGATCTGCAACTGGAGAGGCCTTAGCCTCGCAGTTTGAGCTAGATTTTTTGATGATCGCATGCTTGGTCTCAAGTATGATGGGTTCAGTGTGGTTTCTTGACAGTGGTGTGTCTTTCCATATGACTGGGGACAAAGATTTGTTTATTGATCTGGATGAGAAGGATCATGGAGTGCACATCGAGATGGGCGATGATGGTAGATAGAGTGAGACTGGTATCGAGACCATTTCCTTTGAGAGGGAGTCTAGAAAACCTTTCATCTTGAAGGATGTCATGCATGTTCCAGGATTGAAGAAGAATCTGATCTCTGTGGTGATGTTGGAAGATAAGGGATATGATGTTATATTTAGCGAGGGAAAGGATTTTCTGCGTAGTAAGGCAACTGGTGAAACCCGAAGGATACGGGTTCGAGTTAGGAACATTTATCAGTTGTAGGTAGATGGATGCACAACAATGGCAGGCAAGGTAGAAGGAGTGGTGAACTGGGATGATGGCGAGCTATGGCACAGGAGATTGGGCCATCTTCACCATGGTGCTTTGAAAATTTTGCAGCAGATTTCCAATGGGCTTCCCAAAGGTACACTTGCGCAGTCAGATTAGTGCAAGGGATGTAATTTGGGAAAATTTGTGAAAGCCACCTTTCACGAGAAGAATAGTTGCGCCACGATGATCCTTGAGAAAATTCACACAGATGTGTGTGGAATTTCCTCAGTAGCTTCGACAGCAAAGCACAAGTATTATGTGATCTTTGTTGATGACTTTTCTCGGAAGTGCTGGATCTTCTTCATGTAGAAGAAGAGGTAGATATTCTCAAAGTTCTGGGAGTTTAAGACACTGGTAGAGAAAGTGTCGGGGAAGTAGGTGAAGGCTCTTAGGTGTGACAATGGTGGTGAATTCATGTCTGGCGAATTCAAGGACCTTTGCAGTGCCGAAGGAATTTGAAGAGAGCTCATAGCACCTCATAACCCATAGCAGAATGGAGTTGCGAAGTGAAAGAACAGAACGATTGTGGGTGTTGCACGGGTGATGTTGCATGATTAGGGCCTTCCCATACACTTGTGGGATGAAGCATGAAATACTGCGGTTTATGTGAAAAACCATTGTCCTCATAGGATACTTGGCATGAGTACACCCGAGGAGGCGTTTTCTAGTAAGAGGCCTAATATTTCTCATTTGAAGATTTTTGGCTCACCTATTTACATTCATGTGACAAAGGATGCCAGGAAGAAGCTGGAGCCGACCACAGAGGTTGGGATATTTGTGGGGTACACTGATACACCCCACAACTATTGTACGTATTTTCTAGACAGTCGGAAGACTCATGTGCGACGAGATATCAAATTTCATGAGGAGAAAGCCATAAAGTGTTCACTTGAGAGTGAGCCACACCTGCATGCAGATGAGGAGCTATTAGTTCCTAAGGATAAACCTCAGGATGTGGATCAGGCATAAGAGGATGTTCATGGAGTGGAAGAAACCCCTCATGCAGTGCCAACCATCAGAGGGTGGAAACGCACTACAGAAGTTGAGCGACTAAATCTTCATGCAGAGAAGATTGTAGGAGCACCTACATCACAACGCAGACATAGAAAATAACCTAACCGATATACTGGATAGATGGCTTTGATGAGAAAGTGTATCATGACAGAACCATCCTCTTTCGAGGAAGCTGTGGAGGACCTTGCATGGGTAGATGCCATGGTGGAAAAGTATGATTCGATTGTCAGAAAAAGTGCATGGGAGATTGTCCCAAGGCCAGAAGGGAAATCAATGGTAGGTTCGAGATGGATCTACAATGTGAAGAAAGCAGTTGATGGGAGCATCGAGAATTACAAGGCAAGATTTTTTTCCCAGGGCTTCTCACAGATTGAGGGGATCGACTATGAGGAAACCTTTGCAGCTGTCGCAAGGTATTCTTCCATACGGACGATTCTTGCTCTCTCAGCACAGATGGGATGGCACATTCATTAGATGGATGTCAAGACTGTGTTCCTCAATGGAGTCATTGACGAGGAGGTGTACATAGAGAAGCCCAAAGGTTTCGAGATATTTAGCAGCGAGTCACATGTGTGTAGGCTCAAAAGAGCGCTGTATGGGTTGAAACAAGCACCTCGTGCTTGGTACACACAGATAGACAATTATTTCACCGGTCTTAGATTCACCAAGAGTGAGGTGGATCCAAACCTATACCAGATTGTGGTGGAGTTTGAGTTGCTGATCATTGTACTTTATGTAGATGACTTTATTTTGACAGGTGATGAATAGTTGATACTCTCATGCAAGGCTGATCTTGCAAAAGAGTTTGAGATGAAGGACTTGGGCCTCCTTCATTATTTCTTAGGATTGGAAATTTGGCAGCGTAGTGATGGATTGTTTGTGTCTCAAGGCAAGTATGCCCATGAGATACTGGAGAAGTTCAACATGCATGGCATCAATCCTATTGACACTCCTCTTCCTGGTGGTTGGAGTAAAGAGGATGCTACATCAGCAGAGGTAGTGGATGCCACTGTTTACCGACAGTTGGTGGGGTCGCTTATGTATCTAGTCAATGCACGACCTGACGTATGCTATGCTGTTAACCAGCTTTCACAAGCTATGGTTAGGCCTACCAAGCTCTTTTGGAAGGCAGGCAAGCATGTATTGAGATATCTCAGAGGCATATCAGGATATGGATCCTAGTACAAACAGGAGGATGAGTTGAGGCTACATGGCTTCATGGACCAGTATCATCATATCAGAGATTGTGTGCAGCGGAAGATCATGTTACTTTCTTACATTCCTACGAAGGATCAGGATGTTGATATATTGACGAAGGCGCTCACCAGGAGAAAATTCAAATACCACAGGGGCAGGATCGGGGTGGCAGATAATCCCTATATTGTTGAGAGGGAGTGTTGAGATTGCAACAAGATGATGAGCTTAGTGAAAAGAGTTGCCTTCACTAAGTGGGCCAGCAGGCTATTTTTGGTGCAAGTATATTTTTATACTATGTCTATTTTTAGACATGTCGATCATATTCTATGAGTTTCAGGATGCTATTTTTGGATGGTTGGTCAATTTGGAAAAATATATTGACTTCTATATTTAGACATACTGGGCGGAATATATTTTTAGATTGCCAGTCTAAAAATAGATATGTCAAATATTATTAGCTCTTAATAATATTTGGACTATAAACATTATCTTATTCTCTTGGAGCACTTCAGTTAAGTGCACAGATGTGGCACAGGAGCTGACAGAAGGAATTACGCTATTCCTGAGGGTTAATTGGAGCTATTGCATGTAGACTTCAGTTAGAACTCATGTGACAGAGTTTGGTGGAGTTATTGAGGTAGTTGGTGGAGTTGTGTTCAGTTTAACTTAGCTAGACACAGTTGAGCTAGTTGTATCTAGTCTAAATGATTGATACACTAGTGAGAGTGGTGTGAATTAATTATTAATTAATTCACTAATTATTAACTCATTAATCAGCTGAAGAATACATTAGTTAACTACAGTTTATGGACAGTTTCAGTGGAGACTAGTGGAGAGGTAGGTGAAAGAGCAGGTTGACTATCAGTTGTGACTATAGTGTTGCATGATTTGCAACTCCCAGTGGTTGGAGATGCCAATGAGGATTGTGTGAGCAAGGTGGACCAATTCGAGTTCATTCAGAGCCCATATTCAGCAGAGATTGCGTAGTAGAGGCAAGCTAGCAGGTGGCAGAGATTGGTGCATGGGATTTGCTAGATCGGACCTGATTAGTGTGTAGCAATTGGAGATTGTACTAAGAGCTTGTGAGAAGCTTTGTATGATGATTTTTACATGATATCTATGACATATATTATATAGATAGTTGGGGGTTTTCAGCTTTAAGCTTTCCCATAAATCACTATGTTCATATGTGTGAATTTTTATGGTTTTAATGTGTGCATGAAATTGATTTAATTTGCACAAGTAATGATCAATGGTACAAGAGATTTTGTATTATGCATGAAGTCAAATAGCGTGTGATTAGGAGAATCTTGGATGTATAATGAATTAGTTATATAATTTCTACATGAATGTCGTAGGTGGCTCTTTGGTAGTTGGAGAGGATTCAATTAGCCTCTGATGTGGCAGTGGAGTCCTTTCGGACTGATAGATTTGCTTGTTTTATCTTAAAACACTGTTAATTTGCCTTTGATCTATGTTTTAGGCCTAATTAGGCTTAATTCTTGTCTTCGGGTCTTCATACTCTGCTGACTGTGGATCAGGCACTTGATTTTTGATTTTTTAGGCCTCAATCCATTTAAACTCTGCTTAAAACCTTTAAACACTGATACTCTTTGATCTCCTGTCTTCAATGCTGATTTTATTCAATAAATGGACTCTTACTGTGTTTTTGCTGTGTTGTAGGTGCACGACGGGTATTATAATATTACCAATGCTCATGATACATGGGTAAAATTGCAATTTGAACCTTGTATATTCCTTTTTCCTCATAGATAATTGCTTGTGGATCATCATCCATGGCCTTTTGTTTTATTTAAGAACAGTGGAAAAAACCTTTATAACCTGCACAAAATGAGAAAAAATTAAGAAAATTGAGTGAAAATAGGTCAAAGGCCGGTATGGACATGAGAATAAATCGTGGTCGTCAATCCAAATTAATCGACGATCGAGATTTCTCGATGGGTTTTATGGGGAGGCAATTGGGTATATGGAGGAAATATTAAGTCCGGGCCATTGGATAAAAGAAACGAATGGTGGAGATTAGTTGGAAAAGAAATCTGCGGAAGATAGATGAAGGATAAATTCTTGGGGTTGAAGTTTAATTAGGACCATCAGATCAGATTGATGGACGGTTAAGATCTTCAAATGGAGCTTTCGGGAGCAAAGGGGAAGGGAGAAGATTGGGGATCGGGATGCAACGTGAACCATTAGATCAAAAAAATCAATGGCCAGGATTAGAAGGTGAAACATCAATGCAAAGGGGAAAAGTGGTTTGGCAGAAAACCTTAATGGTTTTCGTGCAATGTCGAGAGCGGTTTGTGGTTTCACAAAATAAATACGATACGACTCAATGTTTGACATGCATCCTTTTGAATACCACTAGTTTCAGACTTTTTCTGGACGTTAACGTGCAGTCGCAAATTTTTTTTGAAAATTATTATCAATCGTCAGATCGGAGGGCCAAAATCTGACGGTGCGAAAAAATTGCAATGGGGTAAGTTGTGGGGCGGGGAGATAGTGGGGTCCAGGTGTCAGCTCATGAGTATTGGATAGGAGTTTTACAAGGCAGAGGTAGGTCCCAAAGGAGTTGGGCCTATCGGATTTGATTTTGATCGTCAGATCTGATCACTGGACGTTCAGGATTGAAAGCGGAAAAGGGGTCACCTTTCAAATGGAGAGTTTTGGGATGATCGCGTTAGATCGTGACTGTCGGATCTATTAAATGGATGGTGGAGATATGATCTCAGGATAGAAATTAAAAAGGAGGAAAGGTATGGGAGAAATGAAATGGGCAGGAGGAAGAGTGAGGGTCGTTGATCTGTTTAGATCAACGATCAATATTCGACCAAAACATTAAACTATCGGGTTTATGAAATACCAAAGGAAAGTAAGGAAATGAGGGTTTGTAAATGATTTGAAGGCCCTTTAAGCACCCTACTATGGGGCTTAAGGTCCTATGAGAACAGGGTGTTATAGGAGCTAAGCCCTCGGGGGCTAAAGTTCTATATAATGTAATATGAGTGTTTTTAGGCCAAAAAACACGGTTTTTAAGCCAATTTGAGGGTTTTGGTAGAGGAAAAAGGGGATTTTAAAACCAAATTGAAGGGGATCAAATGGTTTTAAAAGGGTCTTGGAAGATTTTGAGGCCAAAATGAAGGGTTTTTAGAGAATTTGGTGGGGGAGAAATGGGTGAAAATGGAAGTGTTGTAGGAGTGAAAATGATGGAAAATGAGGCCTTTAAGCAGTCTTTCTCTTGGTAAATAGCAGACATTTTAGGATAAAATGGAAAAAACAGTGAAGATTAACTTAAAGGTTAGTTATTTTCATTAAAAATTCAAAGATGATAGGTTTTCAAAAGGAATTATCTCTTGAAGTTTTGAAGAAGGAAATTAGCCACTTCTTGGTATAACAGAATTTATCAGTGGCTAACACAGGGGAAAGTCCAGCAAAAATATTCCCACCCTAGCAAGCAAGAACATAAACCCCGATGAGATCCCTTCAATAATATTTTTCCTGTTCACTCTTTCGGAGAGGAAGACCACCGGTTTTATGTTCCTGTGACAGGATCCTGTGCGCTGCCAAAGCCCGGTGGCTTGATGATGACATGGTAGAGGAAGCCGAAGAAAACCAAGAAATAGGTGGCCAAGATGAGGGAGAAGACAATCATGCTTGAGTTCAGCGAAAAGGAGGGCACCTTTATGTGCATGCGGGGTACTCTGAGAACACTGTAAGGAAGATTCAAGATGGGAAGCAAGGGATCCATTGAAGATAACAATGATAAGTCTTCACTTGATGATGCCGAGCTCTGGTGATGAAAATTCATGACGACCAACCGAAGAAGTTTAGCTTTACCATTTATTTCCCTGACCCCCTTAATAAGGAAGAATTGTGGGACTTTACCAAAAGTTTCCCGGTGAAGAGCTAGCTTCAATGTGCGGTGGCGGAGAGAGCTCTTATCTGGGACGGTACAACATATTAGCAATCGTAGGAAGATTATTGAGTTTACCCATCAGAAACCCTCACGAATATATATTTCCCCACCATTTATTTTCCAGGTTACCTGAATTGATTGACTGACATATAAATATGGAAGCTCGTGCCAATGCTGATGGGTCAACCTTGGACGAGTAGCCAGTGTTGTTGGGTGCATTATAGTGACAGAACCCCTACGAGTAGTTGCCACACCAGTCTCTTGCGAGTATAGGAACATCTATTGACATTTTTCCAGGGATGGGGTTTTGCTCAGGATGGAATTTAGAATGATCGAATTGAGATGAAGATTTAAGCTTTTCTCCAAGAAATTTGTCTTTTCCCTCGGTCACTTGGGTTTTTGGTGTGACCTTGAGGTATTAGTTACTAAGTGTTTTAGGTGCGGTTATCCCAAAACAATGTTGGCCTAATAATGAATCCATAGAATCCATAAAATATATAGAAAAAATTCATCATTCCAAAGAAAATGCATTTCATTATGGGAAATAAATATATCCCATACAAATTGAAAAAGTTTATCTCGATAGAGTTATGAGATACTTTCCATTTATTTAGTAGGTTTTAGGTTTTGTTTTGAAATTTTTTATCTCGATAGAGCTATGAGATACTTTCCATTTATTTATTAGGTTTTAGGTTCCATTTTTATTTAATTTAATTTGGAGACTCTCGTGAAAATTTTACTGGAATTTTGTTCATGTTATCACTTTCCACTAGAATTTTGGAGAAATAAATTTCCATCCTAACTTTCACTTAATTTTGGATAAACTAATATCACTTTATTTCCACTAATATCATTGACATTTTTAATTTCAAATAAATGTTCTTGTGTACCTAAATTATCATCTAAGGGTTTAGTTTCCTATGGTAGTGGTTCAAGCTTACATACATGTTAGCTAACCCTAATAATATTATCTTGTAACAAGTTTATAAATTGATTCAATTGATCTGATTTTTATGTTAATAACTCAATCATCTAAATTTTGGTAGTGATATTGAAAATGGGGTTGCTCTATAATTTTCATGAAACATGAGCCTAATATATATTCCACGTGGCTTTATTTTAACCTTATACTGATGGTTATTTGAACAAAATATTTTGTAAAAAAAAACCTACATCTCCTTGTGGTGAACCCTATGAAAGTTGATGGTAAGGCCATAGAGACTCTTTTTTGTATAATCACTAATGATGGGCAGTATACTTGTAAATAGAATATTGATATACTTGAGAGTTTAGAACTCATTGTTCTCCCAATGTAGATGAGTTAAAAACCCTAAAACGTGGGTTCTAGTTTTGTCCCTTAGTCAAATATACATGGCCCTGGGCAACATATTTGTGTTGCTAGTGACCCTTGTTGGTATTATATGGAATGAAATCTTGTTAGGAAAACATCTTCCACAAGCCATAAAGTTTAATTCTTATTTTATTGTTGTTCATGTTGAAGTGTTTTTCTTTTTGTGAAGAAATGCAATGAAATCTTATTTTATGTTAAAGAGCCTTCATAAAATTTCTCATGGTATGATAGCACACTAATTTCTATGAACCTACCCTTGTAGATTATAATTCAAGTGCAAATGATTTAGATAAAAGGGGGGTATTTATAACAACTACTAGAATTATAGGGTGTTTCCCCTTGCAACATGAGTAAGGAGCCCCTTGGCCCTTTCACCACCTAGTCAAACTATTCTTAATGTGGTGATAATAGGTCATGTCACATGGTCAATGGGAATATTTGTTAAAGGAAGGGACACAAACACAACTAGCCTCCTTCTTTAGTGAATAACAACAAATTCTTGAGTATTGTGTTGAGCATTTTTTTAGGCATTGAAGACTCCTAAGCCATGATCCTTTGGTTACTATTGGAGTCTATTCAAAGGGGTAAGGCACATAATTGAGTTGGAATGTTAGTGTAAGACATAAATCTAATAGCTAGGTTCCAAGGTCTACCAACGCATGCTAGGAACTGTTAGGGAGACAAAAGGGAGAACTACGACAAATTAATGCATGTAACTGAATGAATAACAGTTTGTGACAGGAAGTGTTTGTGAGTTCCAGGTGTGTTAAGGAGGGAGTGAAAATGTATTTTAGGCATTTCTTAGGCATTGCTTAGGCATGCTAGAGTTCAGGGAAAAATGCCAAGATGTGTCAGGTGTTAGTGTGTGTCAATGCATGCGAGGGAGTGTTTGGGAGTGCTAGGGAAACACAAGGGAGCACTAGTTTCAAATGCATGGAAATGAATGAATAAGAATGAGTGTCAGGGAGTGTCGGTGAGTTCTAGGTGTGCTAAGGAGGGAGTGGCAAGGTATGCTAGGTAGTTCCTGTTGAAAAGTGTAACTAGGTCAGTCTTCATGTTGACTATGTAACTATGTAAAGTAGAAGACAAAGATAATAAAATGTATTTTGTACTTGCTTCATGGGTTTCATGAGCAAGAGTTTATTATAGGTTAGTGGACTTCTTCTTGATGTCCATCTAGGTTTTTATCTTCTATATTCAAATGTAATATGTTTCATATGTATATGAAGCATCGAAATGCTCCAAGACCTAGTTCTTGAAACTGTGAATGAGTGGTCTCATTCAGTCCTCCAACATGCTACAAGTTAAACTATTAAGTTGGTCTCCAGTTGAATGATAATTCAGCCTACCAGCATAATTAGTGGTCGGCCCTAAAGATAGTAAGACTGTCTATATATATACCATTGATATACAGATAAAGGAAGGTAAGATTAGAGGTCATCTCCAAAAAGGTAATGCGGTCATCTCTACAGGAATTGCGGATCCTTTTGAAAAGGGCATAGCGAGGAATTGTGGATCTATTTGAAATGGTACATCAAAGAAAAATGTGGATCACCCTGGGCATAACATAGATACATCTGTGAATATCAAATGGTGATCTCTGTAATCACAAGTGCGGATAATACAACATACAGTGTGGATTATTCGAATGAAGAAAATGTGTATATCACATGTGAAAGAATTGCGGATAAACCTGAATAAATTTGCAGATTTTTTTGTAAGAAGATAAAAGGAAAAAGAAGTGCAGAAATCACTACAAGAATGAAAAACCATCTCAGAAATAATTGCGAGCAAGGTTTGCGGATGACATTCAAACTAATGCAGATATACATACAAGATAACAGTGTGAATATAATTCTGAAGATAAATATGAATTCAATTATGGGCTCATGAACAGAAAAATTATGCGGATTGATGAGAGAAAGGGTCACTGCTAGAAAAAAGTAAGTTTGTGTCGTGTTTATTTGATAATTGACTTGATGAAAGACTAAATAAGATAATGAAAAAAAATCATAAGTAATCCAAGGAAGTTCACTAGTAATTATCAACAAAGAATTTTGTATTAACCTATAGCCCTACAAATTCTCAATAGTTCCAAGGAATGCTAGAGTTCTAGGGCAGCATGCCAAGACGTGCCAAGTGCTAGGGTGTGTCAATGCATGGCAGGGAGTGTTAGTGAGTTCCATGGAAACACAAGGGAGAACTAGTTCAAAACGCATGGAAATGAACGAATAAGAGTGTGTTATAGGGAATACCGGTGAGTTGTAGGTGTGTTAAGGAAGGAGTGAGAAGGTTATATGTTAGCCAATGCTAAGGCATGATCAAGTACCAGGGTATGTCAGGGAGTGGTAGTGTGTGTTAGTGAGTGTCAAAGCATGCCAAGGAATGCAGGGGATACTAACATGTGCCACATAGTGACAAGAAATTTTAAGATGTGTCACGTGATATGGCATGTCAAGATGTAAATTGCATTTCTAAGTTGTTTTACTACCATGGTTGGATGTGAGCCTTATATTGGTAACTTGTTAAGTGGCATGAGTTGAGATTTGACACGAGTAGCATATGATGAGTTATAGGTAGTTCTTAAGTGAACAAGGCATATGTTTAATTTCCATGAGACGTGAGAATTTTGGTTTGGTCTTATAATCTTTGATGCAAACACACTCAAGTTCCACAACATATCATGGAATAAACTAGTGCACATGAAAAATTTTAACTTTTTCAAACCCTTCTTCATTATACTACAAACTATAATACAAGAGGCTAGAGCTCCCGTACCAGGGATCATAACCCTTTACAATCACATTGATACAAGGAATACAACTAGGGTTTGGTGTTAGTCCTTTTAAAACCAATCTATGAACAAGACAACACTTGACCTACATGCTGATGGTGGCGACAAGCATCCCTTTCAATCCACATGTCCTGAACACATACGTAAGGTCCTCTTGCCTCACATTCTTCAATTCCTTAATCTTCCTCTATCAATGAGCTCAAATCCTTTAGGTTACTGAACTCAACTCAACAAACTCTGTCCTCTAGCTACCTCCTTTTTCCTTTAAGGTCAACAACACTTGGGGTCTTTGATCAGTTGTACACAACTCTATTTGTGAATAGCTCTTTGGTCTGCCCACTTTTTCAATACTACTGCTCCATGATGACGAGTATATGGTTATAGAGTTTTCCTTTCTTCTCACAGAATCAATCCTCCGCAATACAGTGAACTAGGTCTAGATGGTTGGCCCACTTGACTTCTACTTTAGTCCTTTAAAGTTTGCACATTGTTATATGCAATACACCTACCCTTATACAAATCTTATTTTCCTTCACATGTGTTAGGGTCCCGTGATTTGGCTGATTGGCAAGCCAAATGACAGTGTAACATCAAACCAAGCTTTGGAGCCCGAGGACCTAGCCTTCCTGGACTCAGAGAGGGCTCTCTCTATATGCGTAAGGGATATTTGTGTGTTTGTTTATTGTGTTCTGATTTTAGGCTAGTTATGAAGTAAGTTTTTTATTTTTGTTTTTTTAAGTTGTGAGGGATGAAACCAATCAAAGATATAAAATAGATAACAAGATGTTAGATTAACTGGGCTATCGGGTCAAAAGGTCAAGAAAGCTATTAGATGACGATACAAGGCTATTGAAGGGCCGATTTGATTCAAGGTAGAAAGGATCTTTGGGAAAAATTGAGTAAATGGAAATCAAGTTTGTGAACAACAAAGAGTTTCAAGTATCACTGGTTCAATAGATAACATAAACATGGTAGGGAAAACCATTAATCATGCAAAATGTAACTATAAACTAATCAATACATAGAAACAAACATTCAAGCCATGCATAGAAGTATAAGACCCTCTAACTTTGGGAAATGGCTATCAGACTTTGGGGAAAACACATAAGACAGACTAACAACTCAAAACACTATGCTGGAATGCCTAAACACAGTACTTCAAGTTATTGGGCACTTTGAATAACAAGATTCGCATAGTTTTAGGCAAAGGGCTAGATCGGAACTAGGACTCCTTGGTTCAACAAGATGATAATCTAATCAGTCAAAGAGATAATTTCATGGAGAGGACTATGGACAGCCATAGGTAAGCAGGGCATACTGTACATCCTACTTAACATGCATAGAACTATGAATGAAACTAGCAACAATATCCTCAAGTTGTTAAAAAGCAGTTAAGAATTCTTTAATGCAACTAAGGAAGAAGAAAACATAAAAGCTATGAAGATTCAGGAAATTTGAGATATGCCTCCATGGGCATATCTCAAATTTGTTCTCTACTGATCTATAGCAAGCAAGAAAAATGTATTCATGAATGAAAACTAGAAGACAACAACAAAGCAAGAGACACTATACCATTCTACCAAGTCATGGAATCCATCAACAATCCTTCATCATTCATCCAAGAACATCCAAGAGTCAATCCAAAAGCATAACACAAGTATTTTCTTCCAAAGCTCATATGACCATATATTTCTTCTCTTCTCAAGTTCAGCCTTGTTTACAAATGAGAGCTTGTGGAATAAATAGGCTCAAGTGAGGAAAACCTCATGGTTCAACTTGCATCCTCATTGGCCTAATCAAAATATCTAAACTTGTCCTTGAGGCTTTGCAAAGCCCAAGGCACAAAATATCCCATAAAATATCTAAAAAATGCTAAAAAAGGGAATTAAATTGACTTTGCATTATTTTCCAAGTGCAAAAATAGCTAAACGCACATTTGGAAAAAGCAGTTTTTAGAGGTTCAAAAATTACAAAAGTACTTCAAATTTTCATCAGCAAAAGGTCCCCTGACTTGCCGGTAACATTTGGCAGCCTTCCTGGTGTCGAAACGAGGCTCATGATAGCTCGTGGGAAATCTCTGAGTGTCTACTTTCCGGAACAACTGAAAATTTCCAGATCTGATGTCTGGAAGCCCTCCAAATCTACACCTGTGTGTAAAATACCAGAAATTTGCAGTCTGCTGATAGACCGGGCAGAGTGTGCAAAAAGTGAGCATTTTTCACCGTTTTGAGGGGGAAAATGATCTCCAAATGGTATGAAAATCGCTGAGGGTGTGCTCATGAAATTATGGCATCCAATGATACCATTCTCCTCCCCTGATGAATCTCCAAAATGAAATGGCGCATTTGACGAGTTTTGACCAAAAACTCAAAAATGCCAAAAAACCAAAATATGTCAAAATGCACCCAAAATTGGTGAGTATGACCCTCAAGGGTCCCTATCAACATGCTCTGAAACATAAGCCAAAATTTCAAGTCCTTATGTGTCTTTCTTCACTTTCCGTGTCGGGCGCTCCCTTTAGCCTCCTTTAGCTTTCCTTGGGCAGTCTTTAACTTGTGACAGGCAAACTGATTTAGCTTTTGATAATGCCTCGTCATTCTCATTTGAAGCTCTAAATCCCTGTTGGGAGGCATCTTGACTTGGATGCACTTCTGCAACATCAAACTGCCTCAAGAGTTCTCTGGAATGTCTTCTTCAAACAAAACTCTGCCCTTCCTGTCTACTGACTGTTCGACCAAGCAACAATGATTTCACATGCTGTGTGAAATGCACTTCTTTGATATAAGACCCCTATTCCTTCTGAATGCTGCCTTTCCCAGCCTTTGTACATCAATTAGCCAATACTCACAATGAATTACACAATCCACAAGGATAAACACAGTCAAAGTGACTTTCCTGTGTAAGGGCACCCAGCTTTGGTGTTTTGAGGCAATAGGACAGCCTTGTATTTTTTAGAGGAAAGCAAAACAACAAGCCTTTCTAATTCAAAAACACTGATCTCTTTTAGGTCACTCAACCAATGCATTCAACAACATAAACACAGTCAAACAAAGTGCACACATGGTCCAAGGTTACTGTGTAATAGGATAAGGGGACAGAAATTATTTGTTTTTGATGTAGTCACAAAAAAATCTTGTAGCATTCAACAACAATAAACTCCTCTTTAAACAAAATACTGCCTTCTTTATACTCTACTACTTCTCCTACCTTAGATTGAAAACATCTCTGAATGCAAATGATAGCTTTACTGACTGGCTATGTTTTATGAATGGAAAGTCAAGACACTGTTTTGTCTTTTCAACACCCAGAAGAAACCTTTGAAAGGTCAAAGAAGCTCATATAATGAACACTGCTGTTTGAAGACTGATCTACTGCTTCACCCTTTAAACCCTGTGCTCTTCTTTCTTTGGTAGAGTGAACAACAAAGGAGTTGTTTGTGCTTTGGAAAATTGCAAAAAGATATGGCCATGATCCTTCCATTTTAAACATGGAAAAGTCAAAGTCCCTTTCATACTCGTTTGGTGAGGCTTTTTGAAATATGTTTCGAAACAGTCTCTGCTTTTAAACAAACTTCAACCTTTATCCTTTAAACATAACCTGATACTCTTTTGTCTGGATAAATGTCATAGTGGAAAAGAGCATTTCCTTCATAAGCCTGACACCTTCTTGAAATGAAACAAACCTTTTGAGAAAGTAAAACTTTGATTATTTCTTATTAGAGAGAAAATTTTTTTCCCTTTTGATATCTGCACTGTGGAAGGAAAATCTTCTCTGAGCCCTGTGAAGGATTGCGGATATACCTTTGAGCGTGACTGTCTTTTACTGGGAAAAAAGGCTTAACTATAAATTCATATCCCTCTTTCCTCCTCTTGTCCTTTTGTTGCTCACTTGTTGTTACTTGTGCTATTTGAGCTTCTCTCTGACTGTGGGTAAAAAAATTGTTGGACACTGTAAATTCAAATCCTATTTATAAAAGGCCCTCAATCCCAAAACATTAACTTATCTTCAGGTTGCCAAAATGATCAAGTTTTCGGTTTTAAGGAGACAAAACAGGGATGATGTTCTAGGTTTGAAATTTGTGCCAAGGATAGCTGCCTTTTAGTTCTTCTGTGAAGGGGTCTGTTAGAAGCCTGGGTTTTCATCTATTTCATCTCTTTTTAGAAAGCAGCTTCTTCAGAGTTTTTTGCCATATGCCATGATTTCTTTTATCTTCAAACCCTGATGAGCTCCTTTACTTTGCTTATGGAGAAGGCCTCTTTTGACAGATTTCTGTTTCCTTTTGAACATGATGGTAGAGGCTACTTTGAGACCAAGACCCCCTTTGACTCTTTTGACTATCTGCTTTCACAGTATTTCTTCAATGATGATGTGCCTGTCAGCTTTATAGACCAAAGGAGGCAACAGTAGTTATTTTCCCTTTTTACCCCCCAAAGGTGTCTTTTGAATCAAAAACACTTATATAGTGATCTCCTCTCATGAAAATAAACCCATTGTTTTGTTTTTCCAAATCCTGTGTTCCCTCTTTTCAAACAATGCCTTCACCCTTAAACTTGTCTTGAGGGTTTTTTATATGGTTTTTATAACAACAAAAACTCACAATCTTTACTTTTTCACCTCTCAAACACTGAGTTTCTGTTTTTAAAAAGTGCCTTCATCTTTTACCTTTGTTTTGAGGGCAGTCTAATGGGATTTTTATATCAATAAAAACTCACCTTTCTCACTGTTTCCTTGCACAGATTTTGACAATACTTTCAAATGCAATGGTAGCTCCACTTACTAAAGTCCTTTAAACAGAGAAACCAACCCTCCTTGCCACTTTAAAAATGGATGGAAAACCTTGTAGAAAAGTTTGAGCAGCTGTGGAAATATTTTTTTAAGTTTTTTAGGTAATTTTGTGACTGATGCTACAGGCACGTCATGCATCAGTTCATTCCTTTGGAAATTTTCGGCCTAAACGCGTCGCGCAGATTTCTGAACGCATCGCGAAACGTTGCAGCCCATTTTGAAGGCCTTCCCGGTGTCAGAATTGGGCGCGAGATGGATCGTTGGAAAGATGTGGAAGTCTAATTTCCAGAAAAACTTGAATTTTTACATTTGGAGTCCATTTGTTTGTTCAAAAATTCATTCTCCCAACACTTGTAAAAACTGGTGAATGCTGGTGCAGAAAAACATAGTGTTGATTGCAGGGTACTTTTGGATGCCTTCCCGGTGTCGGAATTGGGCTCGATATGGCTCGTTGGAAATATAGAGAAGTATAATTTCAAAATATGCTTTATTGTTTTCATTTGGTGTCCATTTGGGTGTTCAAAAACTGACTTTCCCATCACTGGTCAAAATGATGAATCGTGGTGCAGAAATTCTCCCGTGACATCTGAACTTTTCACATTTCTCACAAACCGTGATACCTGTGTAGAAACTGAATAAGGTTTTTCTTCTTGAACCTATGAGGGAAAAAAACCTCTCTCACTTTTGTAAATTTCATCTCTTTTTGGTCAGAAAATAATTTTGAAACAAACTACCCGGGCGCTCCTTAACCCTAATTTTACTGTGGCAGAGGTATTATGATTCAACATCCATGTAAATTTTACTATCCCTTTGTATTTGATGAGATGGGATATTTGAGCCTCTTTTTGACTGTGGGCACACTACTTCATTGGCATTCACTTAAACTCTTTCATCCTCGGTCTATCAAGAAGGGCGCTTCTTCCAACACACTTCCTCTGCGCAAAGTGTACCAATATGGTGTTTCTGTCCCTCAAATAATGAACACCTATATTTGTCTTAAGATATTCTCCAGGACCTGAAAATATGTTAAAACCTTATTTTTGCATATTATGAACAATTTTTTTCAGTGGTGATGCCTCTTGAGGAGATCAAACCATATTGTTTGTGTCAGCTATGATAAGCACATTTGAAAAGCACCTGTTTATGAATGGAGCAGACCAGTACTTTGAAGCATAATCAGTATTATATCCTCTGCTTGTGTAGTGACACAGATCCTCAACCATTTCTTCAATATTTTTCTTTTTTGGAGCTGCAGACTACTTTTCTTTTGGAAAAACTAGTTAAGAGATAACTTTACCTCCTTGGATTGCAGTGGTACCCTTGCTTTCCATTGGTCTCTTACCTTGTTTTTATGATCAAACATACCTTAAAATCAATTAATGCTCTGGCCATCTGCTTATGAATGAAGGAGGCCTTTTTCTCTTGGAAAAATATCTGTGCTTTGTCAATCTTCTATCCCAGCCACATGTAGGCTCCCTGATGAACATATTGACAAGGGTTTTCTTACATATGATGGCAAGCAACCAACAGTGAAAACATTGATGCTGTTACCTCTGCCTGCAATCATTACTTTGCTTCATAAAAACCCTAGTCAATGTGTTACTGTCTCACTGTTCATTAAAACACATCTATCTCACAGTCAGTTGCAATTCTTTAAGTCAAACATTGACCATCGCCCTCTACTTCTAGATGAAGGAGGCACCTTAAAACCCTCTGCTTATAGATGAAGGAGGTTCTTGGCCATGACAAATTACAAGTCTGTTTGACAGTGTTGTTTTTCTTCTACTGTCTTTTCAGGCTGAATGAAGTTGCAAGAGCTTGATGAGAAACTCTTTGCCCTGTAGATCCATCTCAGGCTTATGATCACATTTAGAAGCAGCTCTCTTCTCATGTGGAGCTGAAAATAGCTTTCTGAGATGCTGACATGTCTCTTGTCCTTGTAAAATCCATCAATCACTGTAAAACACCTAAAATTAGCTTGAGATTAAGGTCTATGTATTGCTGAGACTTAAGGGTGTATAAGTGGCGCGACTTAGGGCTGTGATCAACTTGATTAGCAGAGTAGGAGGTCTGTTATGACTGGTCTACGGCAGATGAAGGCTTTTTGGCTCTTGGACAGTTTGCCAAAGGATAAATGTCTTAAAACGCCACTTCCTAACTTAGGGGAGGCTGTTTGAAATAGATTTTGGATTGTCCTTTTAGAGCTGATGGGCAGACTAGTATGGCTGAGGCTAGATAGGATAGTGATAATGAGGTTTCACCTTGACATGGGCAGACTGAAAGGTAGGAGGGAAAAAAAGTTTTATGAGGGTTTTCTAGATGAAAAATTTACATATGGAGATCAGCTTCTAGAAAACTCAGCTATGGATTTAGTCATCACCAACAAGTGAAAAATACAGATGAATAACAGTGGCTCCATTTGGGGAGGGTAGCTCCTCGTCAGGAGGTGTCTAGAATTTAGATCTTTGGCTTATGAAGACCAGTGCCTTACCCATTGGCGCAAAATTTCACCCTTCTTTGATGCTACTTCAGAAAATTGATAGCATGATTAGCATGAATAATATTTCTACCTACCCCACTATCTTTCCTAACATTTTTTCTTCTCTTTGGTGCATTTGAACTAGCAGCCTTTTGACAATGTATATTTTTCTTTTTGCAAAATGAACCTATCTATTTCTACTCTTATATCTGCCGGGAGTTCAGATTAAACTGATGAAATCCTTAATTACTCTACCTAAACTAGATCAACTGTCAAGATTAAGTTGTTTGACAGGATTTTATTATCTAATCTAAAACACGAAATTCAAAATGATCAAATCAGGGTTAAACAGTCTAATTTGTCATGTATTTGCGGCATGAAAGGACAAACTGCACACAAATATTATTTTGCAAAAAGGAAATCTAGAAAAACGGGGCTAAGATGTACAATGTGTTCTTCATCCCTCGCTTCTCTCTTTGGTTCTGTTTTGGGCATGTGGAACCAATATCTTTTCCTAATCTACTCTCTGTGATAAGTCAATCTTACACAATTTTGACCATCTTTTCCACTCGCTAACTTATCAGCAATTAAATTTAAACATGTTCAGCTATGATTAAGCTAGATAGATGAACAAGACATTGAAGTACTAGTAGCAGCATTTAGACTTGCTCGCTTTCCGAAGGACTATTTTTTGGAACATGGGGCTTTACCATTTCTTTTTAGAAACTACCCTCTTTTTCTATTGTTTACTGTTTTGGTATTTTCTGCTTTTTCACTTTTTCTTCAAACAAACTACAAATGAAAAGGTGCTCACAAGGTTGAGCTTATTTTCTATTGCTGTCTTTCTATCCTAATCTAATATGTACACAATAGACATTTGTTTGGTGAACTCTGTTTTCCAATGCAACCAGTCAAGTAGATGCTCACATGGGTGATTCTGGTTTAGTTCTTTCATGATGCAGAAATAATGAAAAGGCCACTCCCATTTGGTTTGTTTCTGGACAGTAGAGCTTAAGTTTTTTCTCATTCTTGGTAGCAACTTGTTTATGATAGAACCCACTACCCCTATAGATTTCTAAAGGAAAACAACAAATAGATCTTGGAATAATACCTGATCTAGAGGATTTTATACATAGGCTTCATTCAGGACTACTCTTTCTTCCACTTGGCTATATTTGGGACCCCCCTGGTAAAGCAACTCTTCCTCTTGCTCATGATCACTTGAAATGACAGGTTCATCATATATTGCAGTGTTTTTTTCTTTCCAAGCTGATGTGTTATGATTAAGTGGACTGAAAACTGTGTGAAGGCCATCAAGTTGATGAGCAGGGATACACTTTGATAGTAAATTATCTTGAAAGGATAGTGTGGCCACTCTCATGTGTTTATCAACCTCTACTTCTTCATCTACAATTTGTAACTCAATGGAACTTGGTCGCTGCAAATCTGGAGTTAAGGAAGGCTCCATGTCCAAAATGATTTCCTCAGTCATTTCAGGAAAAGGCTCCTCATTAGTGTTATAGATGACCTGTAATGGCTGCTTACTTTCTTCAAGTTTATGAAACTGAGCTTCCACCCGTAAAACAAAAACTGAGTCTTTTGCAAAGTTAGCTTCTGTTTGGAAATCATATAAGTCAACATATTGATCAAACATTTGAGAATCATTAACATATGTAATTTCACTAGCTATGTACATTGGATTGCCATATTGCTTTTCTTCAACTTGATTTACAAATCTATTTTCTGATTTATGATATGCAGGGTTTACAGGAGAAAAATCAGCGAAGTTTTGGTTATATGAAGTTTCAGAGGCTGTCTGCATGTTTATTATTTGATCTATTTCCTGTTCAGTCAAAGGAGAAGGTATTTTGTTGGGTTGAGTTACTTCTAGTCCCAGGTTTTCCATGACTGCTTTAGGAATGAGGTTATGGGAAGTACCAGAATCTAACATGGCATTATGTAATATCTTGTCCAGTATGTTCAGGCTCACATAGAAAGGAGAAACAGATCCTTCTTGGTATTGATCTTCGATTTTCGGGCCAAATAAGAGCTCGGGTTTGTCGTCAGTTAGATTTAAAGTATCTGCCTCGCTCCCTATGTCAAAAACTTTGAAAATTTGAGATATATACCTATCTATAGTTATTAGCTCAGTAAGGGGTATGGTAATTTTTATTTCGGAAACTTCTCCTTCGAAACTAAAAGGAATTTGTAGTTTGGGCAGATTTGTTTCAGCTCTTTCGGACATGACCTTTTCTATGTTCTTAATTTGTTGACTCTGATTCGGGACTTTGTTTGACACTGTTACCTCGGGGGTTTTTGTAGAGGTACTAGGAGTATCTGAGCTAAGACTTGTTTGAATAGATTTATCTTTGTTTTGGTCAATTTTCTTGGCCAAAATTTGGTTGTTATCCATGGCTTTTTTAAGGATGGTGTCAGAGGTTTCAGCAGTGTCAGGGCTACCTTTCTTGGAGTGGTCTTGATTTTTTCTTCTTCTAAGTTTATACTTCCTATGAGCTTCTATAATGGAATTCTGAAAATCTATGGCAAGATCTTCGAGATCTTCATAGTTGGTTTTCTCCTGACTCGGAGAGCATAACTCTTGCTTTTCTGCTGTGAGGTAAACCTTACTCTCGTTATCAGAACCTATGAGGTTCCAATGTTTTTCATCAATGGGTTCAGTATCCTTATCCTTTTCATCAACATAATTTTCACTGAAGGATGGTCTGATCTGTTGATCATTTCCTCTTGGTTTATTTTGAGACTGATTTTTTCTATAGCCTTGGTTCTGGTTTTGAGGGTTTGGTTGGTTGTCCCTAGGAGGTACTTTTTCATTTATCTTCTCCCACATTTTGGCCATGGTTTTAACCAAGTAATCTATTCTAGGATCTAGGGAAGGGGATGAAGTGGAGACCTCATCCCTATATGGGACTTTTCTTTCTGATCTAGTCATAGCTCTTTTTTCTGCTAAGTTGGCTTATATTTTTATGGCTATTTGTTGCATTTCTTCTAGGGTAGGGGGATCCTTGTCTCTCAGATGATATGTCATGTCTGGATCAAAACCCTCGGGAAATTTCGCTAAGGCTAAACCAAGTGGGGGTTTGAAGTGAGGTGGGAGGGAGTTATACACATTGTTGAACCTAGTGCAGTATGCCTGGACAGTTTCTCCATTTTCCCGTTTTAGATTGTTATATTCTGACAGGATTTGAATAGGGTTCTTTCGGACTTCCCACCTATTTCTGAAGAATTGATGTAGTTCTGGGATGTTGTGGATGCTGTTTGGAGTCAAGCTTTTGAACCATGTTTTGGGTTCCCCACCCAGGATTTGGGTGAATATTCTCATTCTGACGGTCTTGTCTTGTACTTCCAGGTATTCATAAGCATCGCTAATCCTACTTATATGCTGTTGAGCTGTGGCAGTGTCTTCTCCGGTAAAGTGTGGGATTTTGTCTTGATATTTATTTGGGAGAGGAGCCAAAGGCGGTGGCAACACCAAAGGTGCTTACCAGGCTGCCATGACGGGAGCTAATGGATGATGTATAAGATGAGGGCTTGTGGGCTTGACTGAGGTGGTTTGAACAGTAGTGGTTTGGATGGGATCTGGTGTTGATTCTTTGTGAAGCCATATTTCGGGTCTAGAGTCTTAGAGAGGATGGTATTGGTGAATGTTTTGGATGTATGACCTCTCTAAGGTTATACTAATGTGAAGGATGGTCAAAACCAAAAGGATGAACTAGTGGAGTTGCCAGGTGGATTTTTACGAAAAACTATGGTCCACCACCAATAATATCAAAGATGCTTTTGGGAAAAAGTTTTATAGCAAACTTTGAGATGGAAACTTGCAAAGAAGAGTGATTCACTTGGTTTCTACAGTTTGCTAGGCTGCATGGACAAGCTAATGGTTCTCTCGGCAAGAAGGCTTCTGTTTATCTCCTATGTTTAGGTGAGGTTTTCTGAATCACTAAGTTATACTTAGATTGCCACTGATCACAAAGTTTCCACCCTAAGCTTGAGTTTTGGAAGGATGAGTGAGCAGAAAAGTATGGTTTATGAATTTTTTGGTCTTTTATGGAGTTTTTAGGCATACTGGAGGCTAGTGGAGTCGCCAGGTGGAACTTGGTTGTTTATGAAAAGCTTAGATATGGAAATTATGAGATCTAAGCAAAGACTCAAATCAAAATGGGATTTGTTTCATTTTTTAAAGAGCTTAACACAAGACAAGGAACTCTTCTCTAGTACCTTGTTTCATTTTTTAACACGCTAGACACAAGAAAAGGAGTTGTTCTCTAGAGACCTTATTTCATTTTTTAAGGAGCTTGACACAAGAAAAGGTGTTACACTGAAAACTGTCACCTTGACATTCTGCTGACTGTATGAGCTCATTATTACTCATACTTCCTCCTTTTGCAAAGTCAGCTTCAAAATCAGAGAAAAATCCCTAAAATCCCCTAAGAATTGGTATCGCACTTTCTCTATGCATTCCCTGCGGTCCCGCACCTAAATCTCAGCCTGCATGCGGAACCATACCGCACGTTCTTTGTGTAATGGGTGCGGACCTCTGTAAAACATAAAAAGGCAAGAAAATGAAGATAAAAAGTGAATTCCAGGTGAATTCTAGAAGATTCTGGATGGGAATTTTCGGGAATGGATACGCTTTGAAGAGGTTCATGCATCCCTCACTTGATGGAGCTAACCCCTTGATATAAGGAGCTTATCCCTTTGAAGGAGGAATCTATCCCTTCATATTTGGAACTAGAAACCTCCTCTCTTCCACTATAAAAAGAGGCCTTGGGTAGCCTCAAAGGGAGTTCAAGCTTATGAGATTTGAAGTTAAATGCTGTTGAGATTTAGACTTAGTTAACTAAGACTTTCTGTGAGGTTCAATCACTCATCTCCATTTGTCCTAGTTCAAGAGTGCAATGCTTGTCAAAGTAAAGGAGATTCCTGCTTTGGACCCCGGGAGGACCTGCACAACATCAAGGCACAGGTTGTAAAGGTTTTCTATCTTTAAAGTTAATACAAATATACTCATTTCTCTCATTAAACTGTCAATTCATGGTTTATTTCATAAATTCCTTGATCATTATGATAAGTATGATTTGTAATAATGTCTATACAGGCGCTGCTTAATCTTTTTGCTTGTTTGTGATTGCAGATATACGAGGAACGTTCTTTCAGTGCACGGGAAGGACTTCAACAAAATCAAGCAAGCGTTGGACATAAGGTAGGCCTTACACCCGTATAGTGTTTTTATAAATCTTATATGCTTAGAGAGAGATTAGTATAATTGGCTGTTTGTTGCTAGTTACCTTTTGTACTAGAGAGATCGGTCTTGTCCGCAAGACGGATTAATCTACACAACAAAATGGCGACTCCACTGGGGAAGAACTTGTTTTTTCTTGGTTATCTTTGATTTTTGACTTGAGAAAACGTTTTTTCTGGTTTTTGATTAATTCACATCTGTCTGGGTACTTTAAATTTTTTCTGTTTTTGAAAATTTAGAAGTGTTTTGAGTTTTTCTATAATTTTTGCTAGGACCGCACTCTGCATAACTTTGACAGTGCGGGCAGTTTCGCACATTCTCTATAGAATACAGTGCGAGACCGCACCTGTCAACACTGCTTACATGCGGACCCTGTAAAAATTTTAGAAAATTTCTAGGTTTCTTTTTCTGGTTAATTTTTAGATCTTTGGTTTCTGCCCAGACTGGTTATTGTGTCTATCAAGAATTCATTGTGTATGAACTCCAACAGTGTTAGTGTTTTGAATGATTTTCTAGGAGATTTTTCCGATTGGATTATTTTTCCTGCTTGGTCTTTGTAGTGATTCGAACTTTTGACAATTTGTAGTATCTCAGATTACATTGATCTCTTTTTGTCTTTTGAATCCGACCTGATTGTGGAAACATCCTATGTTGAGAAATTAAGCCTTTTGATTTCTTTGCAAATCTTCGAAAGAACTTGTTTCAAAGTTTTGAATTTCATTTATTCTTTGAGTGTTTTGAAAAAACATATTTTGAGTGTTTTTTGATCTGTTTGATAGATTCTTAGTTTGCTGAACAACTAAGGGGAACATTCATAAAAAACTCTAAAAAGCTTTTACTCAATTTAGATTAGTTCTCAAAATTAGTTTTGATAGTTTTGAATAGTTTTAATTTTTGTAGATTTCTTTCGAAAGAGAATTGTTTTGTAGCTTCTTGTTTGGAAAAGAAAAGAGTTTTTCTTGTGAGCTTTGATAGTTTATTGAAAAGACAAAATAGTTTCTTTCAATTAGTTTTCATGTTTGAAGAAGGAATTTAAAGGTTGCATTCTCTAACTCTTCTTTAGATAGAAATTTCATTGAAAGAAAAAGAATTGAATATCATCATAGGTGCATTTTAGTGTTTTTGGAAGTCGAGTCTTCACATCATACAAAGTTTCATTTCCGCACCCATTGACTTAAGAAACAACTCTTAAAAGTAACGCTTAAATAAAATTCATCTAGTAATCTTTTTATTTCTAGGGCTCTCATCACCAACATAGCTTAGGCTAGTATCTTGGAGTAGGAAGTAATTAACTCTCCAAGATAGATAAAACAAACAAGTAGATATATCTTGCGGTAGGAAGAATTCCAGTTGTTGCATGTATGCTCTGGGAAGCTCCTCTTAAAGGAGTTAAGCACGAGATCATATCTGAACCAATGGGGTAATCAATCCTTCCTCATTGGGAACGATAGAAGATATACACGTATTAAAAACGGTAAACCTCGGATAGACCATTGTCGAGGAGCCAGGGGTCACTTGTCGGTAAACCTTGGATTCTATTCAAGGAGCCTTCAAGGGGATTGAGATTTGTTACTCTGCCCTTGCGTGTGTGTCGGATCATAGACTGTTCCCCCAGGTATATTTGTTTCAGTTGGTAACCTTAGAGGCCATAATCTTTAGGATTCTTTCCTAAGGTGATGGTGGAGGGAAGATCCCACTATACCTAGAACAAATGTCGACTAGACTCACTTGGACTCTCTGGGGGGTTCTCTTCACTCGAGATGGTTATGTGAAGAAACTTGTGCCAGTCTGTTTCATTAAGCAGGTTGTCGGGGTAACTGTTCCAACCGCCCTTTTCGTGTTAAAACTCTACTAAGTTGGATTTCATCACCAACTGGTGATTTTAGTACGGAAAGTTACTTGTTTGTGTGTGGTTTGAACTCTTAGATTTTTTAAGCGAGTGATTCAATTGTTTGTTTCTTAGAGACTTTAGGTGTTTTCATTGAAATTTTTCTTTGTTTGCGTGTGATTAGATAATTTTTCATCGCGGTGGAATTGCCGAGACAATCCCGGAGAATACAAGGGAAACCCCCTGAATTTACACCAGGTCATCTTGAAGGGCTTCGAGCTCTGGTACCACACAGTAGCCGTAGACTTGGATCAACAGAAGCTGAAAGCTCTGCTATTGTGATACATCCTGATCATCAAATTCCTACAACATAATATATTCAAGAACCGATTTCAGTTTCTGAAGTCACTGAAAATATTTCTCCTTCTGGTGAATTATCTGACGAACCTGAAATCTCTGAACCTGAAACTGAATCTTCTGTGTTAGAAACATCCTCAGGATTTATCTCACCAACTTCTAGTGATCCAGGTTCACCTAGGGTAAGAAATATCATTACTGAAAATCTTCCCTCTGGACTAATTTCTATAGAAGAACTTACTAATCTAGACGAAGACATATCTCTTCCCAACTCCCCTCAATCATTAAATCTTAGGGAGCGTGAATCTATTTTCTACAGCCCTATTCGAACTAATCTCTGGTATCTTTCTTTAACTGATTTTTTAGAGAATCCGGGTCTTGCTTTTTATCCACCTCGAGTTCCATTTCATCCTACACCCAGAGGTTATTATCCGTCATCTATTATGGCTGGAGAGTCATCCATGTTTTCGCAAACGCCTGAATATTTTTTACATGGTGGTCCTTCTGTTCCTGCGGGATATTAGTCTTTGTCTGGTACTTTCTCAGGAGCGACTCCTCAACCTATCAAAAATGTGTTATCATCTGGTCTTGGTGAACTTAAAATTGAAACGTCGAACGCAGAGCAAGTTTATATGATGTCTGGTAACATTCCTAATCCTCAAGCTCAAGGCAGTCAGTTTCCTTCTGGGGGTCAACCTCAGGGAACTCAGTTACCGCCTGGGGGGCAGCCTCAGGGTAGTCAATTACCACCTGGGGGGCAACCTCAAGGTAGTCAGTTACCACCCGGGGCACAACCTCAAGGTAGCTTTTTGCCAGGACAAACTGTGGATCCATATTATTTTGGGGGCAACCCCAAGGACAGTACATACCTCAGGGTTACCAACCTCAAGGACAGTACATTCCTCAAGGTCAACCCCAAACTCAATATGATCCTCAGGGTCCTCAACAACCCCAACTTCAGTACGTGCCTCAAGGTTATCAACCTCAAGGGCAGTACCCAATGCAAGGTTACCAACAGCCTTCTGGTCAACCATCTGTTCAAGGAGCCGGAACTTTACCTTATTATAAACCCTACATTCAACCAGGTTTTGGTCCTTATGTTCAACCTTCTACGGGACAATACCCCGGAATGATGGTGTGGGATCTGTCCCAATATCAATAGCCTTTGCAGCCTACTGTGCAGTTACCTTATCAACCTGGTCAGCCATTGGTTTCTGGTTCAACCCAGCAACCTTTTCAGCCAGCTATTCAAACTTCTGCACCTAGTTCAGTTCAGCAGGCTGGGCCTAGTACACCTCAGACTCCGCCCCAAACTGCTGCAACGTCTGTTCAACCTGTTACACCTGTTTCTGGAGTGTCTGTAGCCCCGAGTTCGGCTATCCCTGTATCTGTGCAAAACCCTCAAGTCTCTGTACCTCAGTCAGGACCCTCAGTTCAGACTACAGTTCAGATGCCTGCAGGACAAGCCGGTACAAGTACAGTTGTTACAAGTCAACCTCAATTTACTTATCAACCGTACCAAGGACAGCCGCAATTCGGTCCCTATGTGCAGAATCCAAGCTATCAACCATACCCTGGTTATACTTATCAACAACCTCAGTATGGTCCGATTCATCTTGGTTATCCGGGAGGTTATACAATACCCAATGCTAATCCGATTCCTAGTTATCCTGGGTATCCGCCTCCTGGATCTACTTTGGCTTCTCAAGGTTTTCGTGACCCTAACCGTTAGTTACCATTCATCGCAACTTTGGACTTACCAGATTTGACGCGCCTTACAAATGATCCTATTTTCTATTATCAGAACTGGCCGTCAATGCCTCATAAGTTGCCTAGTGATATACCGAAATTTGAAGGTAAGTCAGGAGAGGATCCATCAAATCATGTTATGGCTTATCACCTTTGGTGTGCATCTAATTCGATTATTGATGATTCGATTCGCTTACGTCTTTTTCAAAGGACACTCATAGGTCTTGCAGCCAAATGGTACATTGAGTTGCCACGAGGCTCGTTTCATAATTTCAGTCAGTTAGCAACGTCTTTCTTAACTCATTTCCAGTTGCCTGTCAGATACGACAATGGCACATAATTATTAACTTCACTAAAACAATCTACGTCCATGTATATTTCTGATCATATTCATGAGTGGCGACGTAGACGACGTTTGGTGAAGGTTTATATTCCGGATCAAATTTTGGCAGAATGGTTTGTGAAATCATTACTGCCCAAGATCACTAAAGATGTAGCTAAGGCTGGTGTTGTTACTGAAGAGAAAGTAATTGCTCAGGCTCAGTACCTTGACCTTGTTTATATGCAGTCAGGTACTGTACATGAAAAAATTCCCGATTTACCCAAACAAGGTCAAATAGCTGCTGCTCCTTTAGGGTCTCATGCCGCTGACGGTATGATTGGTATAGTTAATTCTAAAAGTAAGAAGAAATCCTCAAAGAATTCTTCTCCAATTATAACTTTACCTGATTCCCCGAAAGGAGAATCCTCTCAAGAAGTTTCTGCCGATATTCATGTCGTTGAAACATCTACGGCAAAATCAAAATCCGGTGGTAAAAAGAAGGGGAGGAACAAAAACAAGAAAAATTCGAAAGAGAAAACATATAGAGAAGAATCCAATGACGAGAAACGTAAACCTCGCTATCCTTGCTTCATTTTTGAACAAGATCACTTCACGAAAGAATGTCCATATCGTGAGGAAGTTACGAAACTCGTTAAAGGATTGCAATAACCTGCTGTCTTGAAGGATCCTTTTCCAGTTCAAGATAGTAAGATGATTGGTTCTTCCTCGACTACTTTAGAAGAGCCTATTATGATGATGTCTCATGTAAGGATTGCGACGCGATCGCAAGATTACGGTTCTAAGAATCCCGTTGATGGCAAAGAAGGAGAGTCTTCTAATGCCAACGCATCAAACACAACTCCTCCTGTTTCCGGTCCGCTACAGATCGAGAAACAAAATCCAGACATGATAATCAAACCACCTGCTAAAGGTGTTCTTCGTAAATCAGCTTTCAATCCACATGCGAGAGCTGCTCAGAATTACAACATTGTTGAAGATTTAGCTGTTTCTCCTTCAGCAATGTCGGCTTTGGAAGTGCTGCAATCGTGTCCAGCACAGCGTAAATTGTTATTGTCTGCCATAGGAGCTGTTGATGTTCAAGATTCTAACCTTATAATCTTCGATTTAGAAACTAGTACACCGCGTCTTCCTCACCAAATGGCTTTCCAGATTCCAGTGTTAGTAAAAAACAGACCTATTTTTCGGACTGTGATTGATGAGGGAGCTTCAACGTGTATTATGTCGATTCAGTGTTGGAAATCTCTTGGTTCTCCCACACTTAACCAATCTCCGACGATTCTAAAAGCTTTTGATGGTCGAGGTTTTCAACCTTATGGTATTTTGCAGGATTTACCCATAGGGGTTGAAGGAAAAATCGTTAATCTAGATGTGGAAGTGGTTGATGCCCCTCTAGATTACAACCTTCTATTGGGTCGTAGTTGGTCTTATGCTATGACTGATGTTGTCTCTTCGGTCTTTCGACTTATAAAATTTCCATATCAAGGAAGGATCGTGACAATAGATCAGTTAACTTATTTTTCGTCAGACCCAGCCTCTACAGAAACAATCTAGCATGTTGGTAAAACGACTATCCCTTATAAGGATGTTGGAGTAGGTTTGGTTAAAGATTCTGGTTTGCTAGGAACTTTTTCCTTTCCTCCTCCTAACGTATCGTCTTCTACTGCAACTATTCATATGATTTCGTGAGACACAGTTATGTTTGATGATCCTTGGATTATTCCTTCAGAATCCGAGATAGATTCATTTGATGGCGCGATGCCTTTGAGTCCATTTGAAATTGCGTACCAGACTGTACAGTCTTTTTCCAACCCCTCTTCAACCGAAACCGATCCAATGAATGGGATCCAAGAGGAATCACTTTCTATTTCTAGTTCAGATGCAACGACATTTCCTGAAATTGTTCATACAGATGAGCAAATTCGTGAGTTTTTGTCTGTTGATGATTTACCATGGGAAGATCTCCATCATAGGTCTTCATTCTTACCTGAATTAGATCATTTTGAAAATGATTTCGCTTCAATTTTTACTACTGAATATGCCAAGGAACCTTAGAATCCATTGAAAAATCCTGATTCTGAGTTAAATTTGGAAAATATATCTAGAACGGTTCCAATTGACATTTCAGTAAAACCAGGAATAATTGAAAACATTCATATAGGTGCTTGTTGTTCAGACGAATAAATTCAGACTTATAAAGCCCTATTTCAAGAATTTCGTGACGTCTTTGCCTGGTCTTATGAGGAAATGCCAGGAATTGATCCATCGATCGTAGTACATGAAATCAAGAATTACCTGGATGCTAAACCTGTTCGTCAACGATTACGTCAAATACATCCTAGAAAAGTTGCTGCTATAAAAGCTGAAAAATTACTTCGAGCAGGATTCATTTATCCAATTCCCTTAACGGATTGGGTATCAAATATTGTTCCTGTGACTAAAAAACAAGGAACAATAAGAGTATGTATCGATTATAGGGATATTAATCGAGCGTGTCCAAAAGACAATTATCCAACTCCCTATATCGATCAGATAATCGACGATTGTGCTGGTAGTGAACTATTCTCCTTTATGGATGGTTTTTCCGGCTACAATCAAATAAACATACTCCCTGCAGATCAACCTAAAACAGCTTTCATTTGTCCATGGGGAACTTTTGCCTATTGTAAACTACCTTTTGGACTAAAGAACGCTAGAGCAACTTTTCAAAGGGAAATGTCTTATGCATTTCATGATATTAAGCACATTGTTCAGCCATATCTAGATGATTTACCTGCTCATTCATTACGTAGGGCCGATCATCCCACTCATTTACGAGCAATTTTTATGAGATGTCGGCATTATCGGATAAGGTTGAATCCGCATAAATGTGTTTTCTGCGTAGACTCGGGTCGTTTACTGGGATTTGTTGTTTCGAAATCAGGCATTCGTGTCGATCCTTCGAAGGTTGAAGCTATCGTTAAATTGCCTCCTCCTTCGACATTGCGCCAACTCCAAAGTTTGCAGGGGAAAGCAAACTTTTTACGTAGATTTATTCCGAACTATGCCGAGCTTGCAAAGGGTTTTACCCGGTTGTTGAAACAGGACATTCCGTTCTTTTGGGACGAGATCGCTGATCGATATTTTAATGCACTTAAACACGCGTTGACCCATGCACCGTTATTGCATCCTCCCAACTACAACCAAGATTACATTTTGTATCTCGCTGCTTCTCATTCCACCATTGGAATGGTACTAGTTCAGGAAGATGAATCTCACAACGAACATGTGATTTATTATCTTAGTCGAAATTTGAATTCGACTGAAATCAAATATACACATGTGGAGAAATTGGCCTTGGCAGCTGTTCAAGCTGTGCAACGTTTTCGACATTACATATTGTTACGTAAAACCACAGTAATTTCTGATTGCAACCCTATGATGTATATTTTGACCAGACAATTGCTAGGGGGCAAATATTCTAAATGGATAGTTATCCTGCAAGAATTTGACTTGGAATTTGAAAAATCCAAGGCAAAGAAATCTTTGGTTTTTGCGGAACTGATGTGTGATTTCCCCTCTACTGATATTGAAACAGTGGCAGAAGATTCCATTGCCGACGAATCTTTGTTTCTTATCAGTACACTTGATCCATGGTATGGGGATATTATTGTGTATCTCCAAACCCAATATTTTCAGCCTGAAATTTCACGAACTCAGCGACGGAAAATACGCTTCCAATCCCAACAATATAATATTATTGGTGATACTCTTTATCGACGTGGAGCGGATTCTGTTTTTCGACGTTGTCTAACTCATGAAGAAGCTGAAAAGGTGCTAAATGACTGTCATTCTGGAGCATGTGGCGGTCATATGTCTGGGTATGCCACAGCCCAAAAGATATTGCGTGCAGGTTATTTCTGGCCAACGTTATTTAAAGATTCCATTTATGCGGTTCGGAAATGCCACAACTGTCAAATTTTTGATAGAAAAATGCGCGCACCACCCGCTCCTCTTCACCCTATAATTGCTGTTGGTCCTTTTGCAAAATGGGGTATCGATTTTATCACATGTAACCCTCACTCGGCCGGGGGGCATGCCTATATTATTCTCGCAGTAGATTATTTTACGAAATGGGCTGAGGCGATGCCTACATATTCAGCTGACGGCAAGACTGCTGCAACATTCGTATTTAATCATATAATTGCTAGGTTTGGTGTTCCTCAAGCTATTATTACGGATCATGGAAGTCATTTTCGAAACATCATGATGACTGAACTAACAGAACAACTTGGCCTACGCCACGATAGTTCCACTCCGTACTATCCACAAGCAAATGGTCTGGTTGAAGCCATTAATAAAGTTTTAGTCACCATGATTAAACGAATCATTGGTATTCACAAGACGAATTGGCATTCCATGTTATTTTCAGCGCTTTGGGCATATCGAACCTCAGTCAAAACATCAACAGGTTTCACTCCTTTTCAATTGGTCTACGGTTTAGAAGCTGTGTTTCCGATTGAATGCGAAATACCGTCACTAAAATTAGCCGTAGAATTACTTCCAGCTACGTCTGAAGAGGAAAAACGTTTCTTGTACTTGGCCCAATTAGATGAGAATCGACGAAGTGCTGCAATAGCAAACGAGGCTCATGTTAAAAGGATAAAATCTTAGCATGATAGAAATGTGACCCCTCGAAATTTTTCAGAAGGAGACCTAGTTTTACTTTATGATCAAGCTAACGACAAACTAGGAGCTGGGAAATTCGTGCCTATGTGGCATGGTCCTTATATTGTGAAACGAAAGTTAGCAAAAGGGGCCTATGAGTTGATAGATTTTGACGGTGTCCCTTTGGATAAACCCAGAAATGGGCTTTATCTAAAGCAATATTATGCTTAAACGAGGTGTGGAGATTTTTTATTAGTTTAGATTTCTTTACTGCTGGTGTGTTTTAGATTAGAAAAGTGTGCCTAGTTTAGAAGTGTGTTTTTATCACTATGACTGCTTATCTGAGTTTTACTCTTGATATTGCAGATGTCGACGTCTCTTAAAACCTACATTGTTTTTGCTGATGGTGCTTGTCGTAGTACACGGAACATTTCTTCCGCAGCTTGGGTTATCTATTCACCCTCTGACGAGTTAGTATCCATGCATGGGGTAAGCCTTGGTCAAACAACAAATAACATTGCCGAGTATAGTGCAGTGATTGAGTTATTATCTCAGTCCATATCATTTGGAATTCGGAGTTTGATTGTAAGGTTGGATTCTGAACTTGTTGTATTACAGCTTAACAGGGTTTATACCATTAGAAATCCGGTGTTATTACGGTTATTTTTGAGAGTTCGTCTCTTGGAACGTGAGTTTGATTATATTGAATATCAGCATATTCCAAGACATTTAAATACATTAGCAGATTCAATTGCTTCTAGTATGATAAATAGACATTTGTAATAATTAAAAGCATTAAAACAATCAGCATTCACAAATATATACAGATAGCCGTC
This sequence comes from Pinus albicaulis, assembly GCA_034641835.2. Taxonomy (NCBI): domain Eukaryota; kingdom Viridiplantae; phylum Streptophyta; class Pinopsida; order Pinales; family Pinaceae; genus Pinus; species Pinus albicaulis. The sequence continues at coordinate 258,330,489 of CM076578.1, forward strand.
AAAATAGTGATATATATCATAGGAGTGTGTTCAAAAATATACATCGTCTTCGATCATAGGTTGAAAACACCTTATGATCGGCAAAAATGATAATACAAAAGTACAAAAATGAGTCTATACGATCATCCCATCACTGATGATGATCTCGATAGGAAACAACTGCTCGGGCCACCCTGCATAGGAACCTCCTGAAAGGTCCTGGGACTCCAATCACATATCTTTGTAGCCTGAGAGGGATGTCATCTATGTTGGTCTCTGGTATATCTAGAGTCAAGCGCTCTAGATGATGCTCCAAATCAGTCAAAATCTCTACTGATTGGCCTGCTGGGGCTGGTGCGGGCGCAACTGGTTGTCTCCTCTCGAAAGGTTGGAGATGAGCTGGTCGTTGTGGACCCACATATGTATTCAAAAAACTTTTGGTTATTAGTTTTCTAAGACGATAAAAAATTTTAAAAAAATTAGAACTTAGCAAACGTTGAAAAATGTTTTACCTGAATCATCCCACTGTTCCCCTGCAGGGAGAGACATCTCTCTGTCGCCGCGGAAATCCATCCCGGCATACGTAAAATCCTCTATCATGAAAACTTGGCGATCCAGCCAACGAAAATATGAAGCAGGGAATCGTACAATCTCAGTGCCCTCAATAGCATGACGGGCCATCAGCGTGGACCAGCGAACCATTCTCGGTTCTCGAGGTCGATCGGCATCAACTGAAATACTCTGTGGAGCTAATTGAGGAATCCTCTCCAAAGCAAAAGAAACGACGATGGATCCGTATCCAAATTTTTTTAGTTTCCCGGTTTTTGCTCTGGTAAGTTGGCCTTTTATATTGGCCAACATGGCTTCGCACCAGTTGAAGATGGTGCCGCGAAAACAGTCCACTGCAACACGCATTTGGGAACCAGTAGCTACATGAAGCGCGGCGCTCCCACACAGTTTGGTAACAATGAATGCTATAACTTTCCGTTCAGGACGGATGATATGTTTTATGTCAATCCGTTTGTCCCGAGGATTTGCCTGATCATTGCAAAATTCGAGTTGAAGACTAGCGACAGTCTGGCCACCTGGCCTAGTCCCAAACAAGGATACATTTTCGCCCCTCTTGGACAAACCAGTCAAAAAATATATATCCTCCAGCTCAATTTCGAGCCAGTGGCCACCAATGAAAAAACACTGGTCCTCCACATGCCATCTGTCTACCAACCATGTTAAGAGTTCCACTTGTGCCCTCATGCCAGAGATGGCCCAGAATTTGTATAAGCAGCATGCTTTTAATGCCCTTTGTGTGGGAAAATGAAGTATTACAGCTTCATCCACTTCCTCATGCTCCCTTTCTCGCCAAATAAGAATCTTGTTAATCCTGCAACACAAAATAAGGCAAATTAGAATGATTTCATTTGAGAAATTTTGGCAGAAATTTGAGAAAACCGTGCTTTAAATTTGACCGCGCGGGTACCGCACCCGCTCTTTGTAAATAGAGCGTAGCTCCGCACGCGAGATGTGTACCGGGTGCGGTACCCTCGATTTTTTCCCGTTCAGAAAAAATCGGGGTCCGCAGGTAACCTGTGTCCCGCCTGCGGACCCCACGGGCGCATTTTTGAACCAATTTTTGCCCTAAAAAATCAAACTAAAGCCTAAAAAATGAATTTCAAACGGATAGAAAACAAGATAAGGAGGTCGTGGATTACCTGGGGCTGACGATTTTTGATTCCAACGGTTGAATTTTCCAGAATCTTCACGGGAACTTTTTAACCAAAAGCTTTTTACTTTTCACTTTGCAACTGAACGGTAAAAATGAAATAGAAAAAGTCCTTTTTATAAGTTTTTTCGAATGAATGAATTTTTAATTTGTTTATTTTTCACTTTAAAAGGGTATTTTTTGAAAGCATTTTTACTTATCTTAAACAGGTATGTGTAATTTTTTGAGTTTTTGTGCAGAAACAGGATTTTTCAGGTGAAATGATCGTTTTTCAACAAAGAGCATACTTTTATCACTTTTTCGGACTCTTTCAAAAATTTTACGAAAAAGCGAAACCTTGGAGTCCTCTTTAAGCCCTTTTCAGACTCTCTAAATATGAAAAGATTGCCGAGTACTTGACTATTCGAACTCGTTAAAGTGAATGAACAGTCGTCCCTTCAGTATAAGTTTACCCCTTTTACGGACTGAAATGGACTATTTACGAAAAAGGTATACGTTGACTAAATACGGTCAATAGAGTTCTCTCCCGCATTATTTTATCCTTTTTCGAGCTCGAGAGACTAAATTTACGAAAAAGAACACCCATGGAGTTTTCTTAAGTTTTTCTTCTGACTCCCTAAAACTGAAAAACACCGAGTTTCTCCTATACTGGACTCGTTAAAACTTAACAGTAAAGGACCTGTTTAATTTTCAACAGGAACGAACCACTCCTTCTTAAGGTTCGAATTTTAAACTAAGTTGGACTCATCCGAAGGATGAGCTTATAACCAAGCAAATGTTATCCTCCTCAAGCTTGTCAAAAATAAAGAGGTACTTGCCAGAAATGGTGGGGGAAAAGAGAGAAAAATGAGCGTGTTTGTTGTATTTTAAAATTGTCCGAAAACTCAGTCGACCACTCTTGGACACGACACTTATTTTCACCTGGGTTGGGAAATCCTTTGCCTAATAGTTAATCAAACCATATTGAAAATTTTCAGCCAGTTTCTGGGTATTAGCTTTGGGTCAATTGTCACCAAGCCATCTGCAGTGTCGTTATGTGTCCAAGAGAACAGTTCAAATAAAACCATTCATCTCCAAAATATCTGTCATCCATCTTTGACCATCCCTGAGTCAGTCCTTGCCAATATATTTTCAAAACTTGATTTATGATTTCGTGTTGTGGGCTTGCCTACGACAGATCGCTTTCTATCGACATCAGCACACTATCTAGGAAGTTGATCCAGAAATCGTCAGTACCTTGAAATCTGCATGCCTCAATGGCAGGTTTCTCGCCTTCGACGACAGGTTGCATCAACGACCTTCGATCGAATGACTCCGTGACATGTTCGACTTCGGCTCATTCATTCACATTTCATGGATTGTACTGAGTACTTTGAGAGCCATTGACATTACTGGTGGTTTCTCTCACACTTGTTAACAGTTTACATCATTGAATGGTAATCAAGTGGTTTCTACCATGTTCGACTTCAACACATTTATTCACATGGATAGAATCGTACTAGTTCGAGATGCGGAAATCAAGACCCTGGATCTAGTTTCCACCATCCAGGCTGCGAGGAATTTTGTTGTCATCTATACAATAGACTATTAATAAGCAGATGGCTGCGTCCATACTGTGTCTACATATATCTGTACTATGATGTATTCAAAATCATTCCTGTATCAGAACGATTTCAGTTAGTTCATAGTTAGTTTTTATCTGAGTATGGGAATGCCTACCTCAGTGATGACATATACATGTATATATTTTGCATTGAATGTTTTTATAGGTACCGACTGGGGTGTCCACAGGACGATCTTTGAAATGATAAAGTACTGCACTCTTCATATATGACAGACTACAGCTTCATTTATTCCAGACTTTGCACTTTAGGGGGCAATTTGTTACACTGAAAACTGTCACCTTGACATTCTGCTGACTGTATGAGCTCATTATTACTCATACTTCCTCCTTTTGCAAAGTCCAATATACCAGCTCCTCATGTCAAGCTTCAAAATCAGAGAAAAATCCCTAAAATCCCCTAAGAATTGGTATCGCACTTTCTCTATGCATTCCCTGCGGTCCCGCACCTAAATCTCAGCCTGCCTGCGGAACCATACCGCACGTTATTTGTGTAATGGGTGCGGTATGCTTTTGATGACTATTTCAGTGGCTTTTTAATAGAATTTGTGAACCTTTTTGTATCATGAATTTGGAAAGTAATAAGGAACCATAACAAAACATGTGAGAATTGATATGCAAGACTTAGCCACTGATAATGGTTATTTTCTGTACAGGAAAAGGAGAAAACGAGGAATTTCCGTTCCAAAGGAAAGGACAAAGTCGAGATAACTGCTGTCCCTCTGAACGAGAACCGAATGCAAACAAGGCTAAATAGATTACAGCAAATCGGCTCGGAAAAGAAGGAGAAGACACCAGCTCGGCGCCAAAGAAAGGAAAGGATGAAGAATTAACAGTTTGGCGAATCCCTCAGGATCTTCGATCCTGAGGGATCGCTGCTTTATTTATCATGTTACTTGGACATCTCCGCCATCACCTTTATATAAAGGGACAACACTGTTAGCTTGATAGATAGGATACGCTTTTATGTAATTTTCTGTAAAACATCAACTTTGATTATTGAGTCTCGTTGAGAACTGGTTCAATGTATTTTTGACCGATGCATTAATAAAAGCTTGGTGATTATTTCATCTCTGCGTCTGGATTAACTTAAAGCGGTGTATCCTTGGAGGCTAAGGGCCCGGCCCCGAAGGACACTTGCTTCTGTACCATTACGACTTGACTTTTGTGTGGTTTGTTTATCATTGTTATTTGGTAATTTGATATGCTTTATAAGTTCATATTACATGCTTTGTTAAAGATTGAATCATTGAGGTTTTTTACAGATAGAATCGTGTGTTGACTCCGCATCAAGTTATTAATCCTTTCAAGAGTTAATTGCATGTTCTTACTGTTTTGTTACAGAGCTGTTATACTAAACGTTCGTGTTGTGCGCGTTTCTGATTTATCAGTACTGTTCCATAATTCATTAATAGTTATTGCTGTTCCATTAGTGTGATTTGTGTGAATTGCTTTTAGAGTGAAAGAATGTTATTTGATTGCAAAGAATGCATTTGAGTTAATAGATTAAGTTTGGTTACAACCTGCGGGACTTAGTTATTCAATTGCTGTTCCATTTTAGACTTGCTGTTCTATTTCAGAATTGTTGTTCAATCCTTTATTTGCTTTGCTATTCCAT